>JANHGO010007190.1:0-20339 GCA_024606505.1 Aquila spilogaster
CAGCCGGTTCCAGCCGGCTCCAGCCCGCCCACCCCAGGGCACCGCTGAGGAGAAAAGGGTTTTGATGTTTGTCTTCTTGTTTCTCACTACCTGAATCTATTTAAATTGGCAATAAAGTAAATTAATTTTCAACAAGTGGAGTCTGTTTTACCTGTGACAACGACTGGTGAGCGATGTCCCTGTCTTTATCTCGACCCACAAGCTTTCTCACCCTATTTCATCCCCCGTCCTGTTGAAGAGGGGGAGTGAGAAAGCAGCTGGGTGGACGTTTGGCTATTAGCTAAGGCTAACCCACCAAAAAGCTTTTCACAAAGAAGTGTTTTTGAAGATACTTCATTTCAGGGCAAAACCAGAAATTCTGCATCAGAAGAATATACAATATTTGAAATTTCTCATCTTATATTAATTATTATTGCAATATTTCATGGCATGTAGGCATTATTGCTGTATAATGTGACATCTCCTGTCACATTAAATTTCATCACATTGTGACACATTGTACCAACAACAATATAACTCAATATAACATTATATATGCAATACTATACTATGACATAATAGAATTATTCTCTTTTTTCTGATTTTTTTAAATTATTTTGGCTAGGTATTTGTAAATACTGCCTGAAGATAGTATGTATTTACACTGCCTACATTAAGCATAAAACCAATTTAGGTCCCTAAATTGGCAGCCTGTTTGTCATAAGATCGCTTTTCAGTGAGTACTGAGCTAGAAGCATTTTAGAGAATTTCAAGCTTCTGCTCTTACCGACTCTCTGTAGTTATGCATCTCTGTCCATAAACTATATTGACAGAAAGAGAGCCTAGACTCATAACTTGGGGGTTTAATGCTACATGGCATGAGTACTCCAGTTATCCTGAAGGAAGTGAGATAGATGTTGAACTGTTTTCACTATAAAAATAAAAATATCCTCCCAACAAAAAGTACTGAAAGTTGCTGTTCACATAATTATTTTATATTGAGTTTATCTTCTTTTGTATTTGAAGAGCCAAAGTGTTTTATTACAGTAAACACAGGAGACATTCCCTTCTAGAAAAGCAGTAGTTTCAATCAGTAGTAACAGCTGTTACAGTAAACCTTTAAAGTTTGAGACATATAATAAAGTCCAGCAATATTTTTATATTATTGTGAATTACTGCTGATTGATGCAGTATTCTGTACTGTCTTAAGAAAACAGAAAAATAAAACGACAGAACAGCAAAAAATAAAGTGATTTTGAAAGGATAATCCCACTTAAAAATGGTATTCTTTAAAATAAAACAGTAAACATTTTTATCTCAAAGCATTCCTCTAAGAACAATTTAATTTACAAAAGAAGAATGAAATCAATATAGCTTTCTGAAGAATGATTTAATTGATGATAAAAGGTTTAATGAAAATTTTACTACAAGGTTTTGTACAGATCATCAGTCAGGTTGACATCTCAAATGAATAATCCAGTTATTTTTAAGAATGTGAGATCCCAGTCTTTGGAATGACCTACAGTTTTTTTCTAGTATCATGACATTAAAAGTATGATATGCTTTTTATGCTTGCATTCAATTTATTTTTCTTTTTTTGATTGTCAAAATGTTAATTCTGTGCAAATTTGGTTTTGCATGTTGTTTCACCCTCTAAAAAAATCATTGTTTATCTTTCCGTGCTTGTCAGGTTTTATAAATAAACTAACTGGAAAAAAAATCAACTCACACAACTGCTTTGGTTTGACATACATCTTTCTATAGAGCAACCAGATACACTTAAAGATCTGGGTTTTCTTTTATGTATTGCTGTAAAATGCAGTGGTTTATTGCAGACCCAGGAGCCCAAAGGGGAGCAATATACAGAAGCTGCATTAGGACACAGATATTGGCTTTCTGGTACTCTGCAACTGAACCAATGCAGAGAAAATAACCTGTAGGATTTCCAGGTCACCAGTCATCAAAGAATATTCAATAGGTCCTGGGCTATTTAAGAATCTGTCTCCAACAGAACGTGCTTATTGTATGAGACCATTCTATCTAATCTTTTTCTTTTTTCACCTCCAGCTTGTTTCTTAATTTTTAAAAAGTACGATATGTGAAGCAGATCATAAAAATAATAATACTCTCACTTTCCTTATAACACTATTTTTTGATTGCTCCAGAAACTACAGCATCTTTTTTTCTTTTTGGTTTTTCTTTTCTTCTCTGCTTCTACTTTTGCCCTCTTCCCTTCCTGTCTTTTGCTGATATATAAAGGAAAGTAGAAATGCCAAGCATTTGCACCGAAATGATTAGTAAATCACAGCACATTTAGACCATGTCACGTTCATTGATCCTGCACAAGCACATCTTATAAAGCTACAGAAAATTATTCTTCTTTTTAAGAAAAGCATACAGTTATGAAATCAGACTTACAAGGTAGCATCTGTTTCCCTGAAAAATTGAAATATCTTTGTTTCTCATATATTCATTATTAGCTTACTCTTTTGAGACATACCTCTTGTCTTCTCTAGGGTTACCAAATAGGGTACGAAGCTAATGGTTCTAACACCAAGAGACTTGATGGCAGATACATGTTTGGTGGAAATCAGAGGGACTAGAAGTTTGTCATTATAATACAGTGCTTAAAATGTGTCCTACAGACATACAGTACAAAAATATAGACTAATTAGCTTTGATTTTAGTCAATTTTAGTCAAATGGAAAATCATGGATTTGTAAAAAATGCTTCAAGTAAAAATATAGAAAGGGGATGCTGTTGAGAACAGTGAAGAAAGTTTAAAAAGTGGTCATTGCACCCTTGGTTGCACATTAACACTAAAATGTTAGAACACTAACTCTTAATGAGACAACACACTTGGCTAAGGAGCAAAATGCATGTAAGAATGACTTTCAGCACATGATGGCTGCTTCATTTCATCTAGAAATTGTAAGAAAGTCTTTTAAAAATGAGTAAGTTTTTTCAGAGGAAACCATACCAATTTCCGAATCATATATTTTTTTGAAAGCCCTTGCTGTTAGGCATAAGGACACAAAGACATTTCAATTCTAAAAATTATCACTGAATTGAAAATGTGTCCTGTTTGTGAAGTATGGGCATTTGTCTCTAAAGCGTGTTCAGGCAATGCAACCTGCAATCACTGCCCAGTGTGTTATTCAGGAGCGTTTTTATGCTCCTGCGTGCACCCTCCCATCTCTCCTTCATGTGCTGTGCACACCTATTGGATGGGTGTCGCAGGCGTGAATAACTCCCACCACCCATGTCCAGCTTTTCCAAATGGACAGCTGGCACTCACAGCCCTTTTATTCTGCTCAGTCCCCTGTTTGGTGTTTTGATTTTTCATTATGCTTACCAGTCTGCCATGGGAATTCCAGATAATATCTCATCTTGCAGCCTCCACACCATTGAAAATGAACAGAACTTAAAAAGATAGATTACTTTGACCTCCCTTCTGCTTCTGCAGCTGGAAAGGTGGATTTTTACGCTGTGGTATAATCTTCTTTCAGGATAGGTTGCCTCTGCTTCCTGTGGTTCTGTGCTCTTTGGCAGAGACACGGTGTCGGTCAGCACTGCTACTTTTCAGCTGAACACTCCTTGACGGGTGAGCCAAATACCAGTGGCAAATTGTCCGCACGTTGTAATGATTTTTTTTTTTTAATCCAAGATTTTGCCTTAAAATAGTGACTTTTTTGTCATCATTCATTAGTGAGTCAGGCAAACAGTTGTAAATGTGTCATATTATATGATCTCACGGCCCAGGGCTGTATGAGCTGTGTGTCAAGGCACAATTTGGCCTTTAAATGTATAAACATCTGAAATGCAATGTACATGAGGAAAAGGGCAACTGTGAGGGAATGAGAGAGCAGGTTCATTTTGTTAAGGCAGCAATGAGTGGCAGATTCTTAGAAACCAGTAATTTACCTATCTTCATTGCATTGCTTAAATATCTACCAGATTATACTTGATTGTACTCACTGGCAAGGATAGGGAGCCTTTGAAGTCCAGTTAAGAAAGGGATTTTTATAGAACTGGACTTGCTTTCCACATACAATTAAATAGAAGAGATGCAATAAGGCAGAGTCTTAAAAAGAAGGAATATAAAAGAGAAAAAGAAAACAGAGAAGTTGGATCAGTAGTAGCCAACCCCAAAAATTCAGGTTTCTGATGAGGCAAACATTTACATTTTGGATACTTATTCCAACCTTGAACACTTTGTATGAACCTGTGAAGTGTGCAGACCATCATGCTCAGATTTCATGTGTAATGTAGTTTACAAATATCTGACGTAGCTTATTTAGAGAGCAAGCTTTGGTTCTTGCAGGAACTAGTTCCTAAGGGTTAAAAGATCAAATCCCTAAGAGACGATATATTCTACCTTGAGATCCTAGCTGGCAGAAGGATACAGGAAAATGGGAGACTGAAAATGACGCTTCCAGCTATTTCCAGAGCCTGAAGCAATATTTGATTCAGTTCAACTGTTCAACATGGATAGAAGTTGAAGATGGTATTTATAACTTTTGACACATTCAGCCAGTCTATGAAGGCTTTGATATTAATAACTTTTCACCTCAAATGTAAAAACAGTCACTTCCATGAAAAATTCATCCAATTATTATATCAGAGAAAAAAATTAAGCTGACAGTTTTATATATTTAATGGCATCAGTTACAGTATGATTAGCAGCATGTCATAAACATTAAAAAAGGACAGTGCTAACATTTTAACCTAGAAAAAACAAAAGGTAACAAACACTCTGCCCAAACTTCAAGGATATTTGAGCCCCCTCAGTGACTGACAGTTGTCTCCACATTTAGATGTTACATTTATGTGAAAACAAAATGAGCCCTTAATATTGGCTCAAATTGTGGGTCACTTTTTCCTGTGAAAATGACTAAAATAGCAAACAAACAAAAAGCCCAGAACAACATCAAAAAGGTTTCGTATCAGTTCAGAAGGCACAGTGACTTAGAAGGCAAAGTTTTTTTCTTTGCAGAAGAGGATAAAAGAATAGGTCTTTTTTAAAAAAAAAGAAAAAAAGACAGGATTAAGTGATTAGATAAAATTAAGATTAATGGTTTCATTCAGACCTCCATGAAGTCTACACAGTTTTCCAGTCATTCTAGACCCTGTGATCATACAATCTAATCTTACAGAAATTTGATCTTTATACTTAATTATTCAATAAATAACATTATTACTTTGTTTGAAAGTATACATGGAATGAATACACTTATATCAGAAACATGTTCAATGGCCATAGTTCTAGCTGATGACAGTATCTCACCTTGTTTAGTGCTGCAAAATTAAAAGGAAACTAATGAAGAGCTATAAAAAGTCATCAAAGCAAGATAGAAGTGACCAGGTTTCAGGAACTAATACATAGAAAAAGGATTAAAAGCAAATAATTAAAATCATAATAAAGGAAACTGAGCATATGAAATTTGAGAGGAGCACACACGACCTGACTCTGCCTTACAAAGTGATGCAGTAATTGTTATAAAAAGTTTGAAAGCACCAGTAGAGAAAGACAATTTAAAAAGATAGCTCTATGTGAGTAAAATCCTGTAAGATAATTCTGGTGTATGTAGCTGAAAATTCATTCAACTTTAAAAACTGGATACTGAATAAAACAGAGTACAGCTACCATCCCACTTAGATTCTTATTTACTGCTATATCTGGGCCCTTCCATTTCCTATTAGAAAGCATGGGTAGAAAAAAGGTGATTACAGTGGAAGGAAAGAAAGGTTGATAGAAACACTGACTGAAAGATGGTTGTTTGTTTTCTCATTTTATATCATATGTGCCAAAGCACTGAAATAGAGAGAAAGTAAGAGGTCATCATGTACACTTAGCTTCTTTCAGTGTCAAATAATGTCTGGCTGCAACAGGGGCGAATGCCAAGGAGGCTTAGAGCAAGGATGGGCACTATACAGGTTCCCTACAAATTTGTTATATGGCTTTGAACAGATCAGTTACTTGTTTTTGCAAACTTAGTGCAGGATGAATGTCAAAGACCTTTTAATATCTCAGTTTAAAACTGCTGATTGTCTTGTTGGTAATGATATTAATATCTTTAGATAACACCATGATAAATGATCTAGAAGACATCAGATTAAGGAAATAATTTAAAGGTGCCCTTTGTCTCCAAAAAGAAACATGCCTTCTGTACCTTAGACAGAAATAAAAGAGACTATTGGCATTTGTGTGCCCATTGAACACACATGTAACTTGTGAATGTGAAAGAAATTTTGCATATGATTCCAGATGAAGGCCTTGGTAAAACTGTGAAAAGAAAGTTTAGTTTTGTTCTAATTCTTAGCCACTTGTTTTTTGTTTTTCTCTCTTTCTTTCAGTGAATTTACAACTTTAATATCTCTGTTAAAATAATTTTGAAGTGAAATCTTGTAACTGATTTCATTTTGCAGTTGGTATTGTTGTGTGCAATGATACAGTCATGGACTAATGAACTGAGGCAGTTACTAACAGCCATGCAACAGTCCTAAAAACAGAAAAGCCATTTAAGCACTGAAAAGAGAAAAAGTGAATAGTCACTAATGGAACACTGTTTCTGCTAGAATACTTCTTTTATCAACCTGTTGGAGCGGGTCCAGAGGAGGCCACAAAAATGATCAGAGGGCTGGAACACCTCTCCTTATGAAGACAGACTGAGAGAGTTGGGGTTGTTCAGCCTGGAGAAGAAAAGGCTCCTGGGAGACCTAATTGTGGCCTTTCAGTACTTAAAGGGGGCTTGTAAGAAAGATGAGGACAAACTTTTTAGCAGGGCCTGTTGCAATAGGCTGAGGGGTAATTGTTTTAAACTACGAGAGGGTAGATTTGGACTAGATATAAGGAAGAAATTTTTTACGATGAGGGTGATGAAACGCTGGCACAGGTTGCCCAGAGAGGTGGTAGATGCCCCATCCCTGGAAACATTCAAGGTCAGGTTGGATGGGGCTTTGAGCAACTAGATCTAGCTGAAGATGCCCCTGCTTATTGCAGAGGGGTTGGACTAGATGACCTTTAAAGGTCCCTGCCAACCCAAACTATTCTATGATTCTGTGATCTTGGTTGTCTTTTTGCTTAAGTATTTCCTTAAAACTTGCATACACTGAGCTTGATAAATTTCAAGCAGAGTAGAATAATAATTTATAAAAAGTGGGAGATAACACAGAAAGTTTTGTTTCAGCTAGTTCAGGCCTGGCCTGAGAGTGCATGAGGTGAGGAAAGGGAGCCCCGTCCTTGCAACATCAGGTATTAGGGGTATAAGTGCCGGACCCTTAATTCCCAAAAGACCATTTCCACCTCTTGTTTATCAGAGGAGAGATCCCACATAAAATTAGCACCTGAATTGGATAGTTGCTACCAGCAAGATAATAATAAATGGCTATTTAAAAAAATGCTAATATTTATCCTTATGACATTATGTTATTATAATTAGCCTACTCCTTTACTGAACTTCAAATAGCATCTATTGCTGTTTGTACCTATGATGTTAAGGAGTATTCTGGGAGATAATAGCTGGTGCTGATATTATTGGGATTTTATTTATTTATTTTATGAGATTACATGGGGCAATTATATTGTCTGGCTTATGATATCTCATACTCCAATTTTAAGTTTCAAAGGAGTTAACATTCTTGCCCATAATGCATTGCAAATGGTTACTTGTATAGTCAGGGACTTTTTTGTCAGTTGTCAACCAAACAGCGAGGACATCACCCAGAACTCCAAGGCAATGCCACACTGAACATATGTGAGATATCTAGCTCAAGAGATGGTAATGAGATAAAGTTATAAAGCTCTGCCAAATGATGAAATTTACTTTGTTTTCTTATAGAGATGTTAATGACTTATTCAGGGGGTTTGGGTTGCTTGGTTTGGTTTGGTTTGGTTTGGTTTTTGTGAGGATAGGGGGTGACAAAACGATAAATTTTCATTATGTCTTAAGTGATAACAAGTAAGATTTATAAAAAATACAGCTCATATGGCATTATTTTATAGCTCCAGAATATTCTGGAATAAAACCAGCCTTATCGATTATGGCTTAAGGTGCTAAATCATGTTTTCTTTCAACTACTTATTTTAGAAAAGAATGCACAAACAGATTTCTGGTAGTCTGAAAGAGAGGAATTTAATCAGATTTTATTTTCTTGATATGAATGGCTTGCCTATTCCTGAACAATCTCAATAAAGCGGTTTTTGTAAATAGTGGCTTTTTCATAGTTATTTTGATGTCATAGGTTCAAGTAAGATCAGTATACTTCTCCCCTCTACAAATTCTCTTAAATCATCCATAAATATTCTAAGCAGAATTTCCCAATCCTTACATGAAACTATACAGCCCAAATTTCCCTATCTGTAAAACAGTAAGATAACTCTCACCATTCATTTATGAAATAAGTAATTTTAATGGTATTTCAGAAGGGAGTCATTCTAAAGGAATATTCTCCATCAAAGTTTTTAAAGCAGAAGTACCAAAATGAGACTGTATCCAAATGAAACATTTTTATTATCTACTCTTTTGGTACTCTTTCTTAAACAGTAAAATAACCATGGTTGGTAACTTTGATTACTGAATTTGTCTGCAGTGAAGGAGTTTTCTATAATTTGATAAGGTGCTCCCAGGGTTAAAAGAGGGGCACCTCCTTTAGCAAGTGGATTATATCAAATGTTTGAAACGTTAATTACATGTGGAAAGAGCCAAAAAAAGGACTCTGCTAACTCGGTCTTTGGATGAGTCACAGTGATTCTTTTCCCTCCCCTACTGGCTTATGGATTTCTTTACAATTAAAAGCCAGACTCTCTGAACTAAATCAAAGCTGAATCAGTTATATAATAAACCTGCTATTACAGACTCAGTGGGCTCCAGGATCTGGTCCAAGGTCTTTGTGTAAAATCCCAATGCTGCTGCTTTCTTTGTAGAATGATACATGGCAGGAACAAACATTAGAGCACCCAATTTGGACAAACATCTCAGTTGCTAAGTGCAAGTAATACAAAGATAAAGTCATCATCTTTTTTTCTTCCTCTGTCAGAATGAAACAAATCCAGCAAGAATGGAAAGAGAAAATTGTGAGTTGTTACTCAGTAGCTGCAATCAGCAAGGTTAAGGTGACTGACAAGTTATCGTGTGGCCTCAGCAGTATTTTCTGAACTAGAGTGCTTGAAAAATGATGGCATTTTCAAGTTTTTAAAAAATGTGAAATTTTTAATGAAAAAGTTTTGATTTTCTTTTTCCTCTGTTTTTTTTTTGTCCAGCTTGCTCTGGCTTTTAACAGGGTGAATTTATTAACATATTACTGATCTGGAAACCAACAACATATTGTGACAGGGTGCCCTTTAAACTAAAAGATATGAATTCATGTGCCATTAACTGTGTCTGTAAAAGCCAGCAGACATAAAGACCACTGTGAATTAAAATCATACCTCTCAGATACATAATTTGCAGAACATTGCAACTGTGGATTTGTAACTTCAACTCAGTTGATTCCCTAGGAGGAAAAGGTTTATATGGGTAGAGGAATCAGCATTAACTGAAGAGCAATCCATTAAAATTTTTGCAAGTGCCAGATACCTAAACGAAGGCCACAGTACAGATATCCCCTAGCTAGGAGATTAATAAGGATGTTCTGCAGATGTCATGTAAGGAGCAGTACGATCGAGCTGGGCCCTCACAGCCAGGAAAGGCATCAGAGAAATCCCTTGTCGCAATGAGAACAGGAGACTGAGACCTGGTGCATATTGAGTTTGCAGGTTCTTGTGTTTTCATAGGATAACAGGATAATTCAGGTCAGAAGGGACCTCTAGTCACCTACTCCAACCCCCTGCTCCTGTCTTGTTCTTTCTTTCTAACTTCTTTCTAAGTTTGTAATTAAGGGCTTGAATTTTTGCTTGCCTCAAGTAAATTTTTTTCTCTTTAAGCTCCTGCCACACTGCAAAGATGGGACAGTAAGTTGCAGGGCACAGTGTGCAGTTCTTGTCCACATCAGAAAGCATCAAGTTACTCAGTGTTATACCCTTGTGTCTATTGCTGGGGCATACAATGCGCACACTAATTTCATAGCATCATCTCTTTGTTCACATTTATTTCCACCAGAACCTATGGAATCTCTTCTGTATAGTGTAACTCTCTTCCTTCAGCTAAGATGGCAAATAGGAATACTTTATGAGAAAGTATTGCAATAATTGTCACTTCCCTGGCTTTCAGAAGTGTGTGATTACAACAAAACATTTTGCCAAAGCTCATCTGGTTTTGTTTTAATCCTCATTTATTGATATATAGACATGTCTAATGCTTATTTCTTACTACATATCTCCATGCTCGCTGCTTGTAATTCAAGCCCGGTTTTATTCAACAGCTAATGTTGACTCTGTCTAAGCCCTTCACTCAGAGATGTGAAAACTGTGCCACAGTGTTCCAGAAGTAACTAAGCACGGGATAAAAACAGTTCCCTTTTATCAGCTTTAGATTTGCAACTCAGTTTCCCAGGATGACCCTATTTCTTGTATTGTAAAAGCCCAGCTCATACAGTGCATGATTCACATTCTATGATTTGTGATTGCTTTATATATCCATATCCCACATCCTCTTATTCATCAACTTTACAAAACCAGGCAGTGAAATCCTGACCTGATTGAACTCAGTGGGAGTTTTGACATTGCCTTCAATAACATTGGGATTTCACCTAAAATCTTTGTAGCCTTTAAATGAAAGAGCCTTTGGTCTTTTCTTGTTGGAGGGGGAAGAAGAACACTGAGACACAGGGTGGTGGTGTTTACATTTTCATTAGATGTATCTCTTCCATTTGTGAGATGTAACAGTCAACAGGATCAGAGAGGATATAAAGGTGAAGTAATCAGAATTTGCCAGCGTGGGAATATGTTGGCTGAAATCTGCATAAGCATTTCTTTTGTCAGTATGTGTAAAGACCTGGACTTAAGAGACCATGACTCATTTGGCTTGCCAGCAATAAGCATAAGTAAGTTACTGTCCTGGTTTCAGCTGGGATAGGCACAAGAAGTCGGCACAGGACACAGCCAGGGCACCTGACCCGAAGTGGCCAACGGGGTATTCCATACCATGGGATGTCCCATTTGGTATGGGAACTGGGAAGTGGGGGCAGGGAATCGCCGCTCGGGGACTAACTGGGTGTCGGTCGGCGGGTGGTGAGCAATTGAGTGAGTGAGCGGCTGTGTGGTGTTTAGTTGCTGGCTGGGATTAAACCATGACAGTTACAAAGAAAATGAAATTGTGGTCTCCATTAAAGAAAAGCCAGGTCTGGTTAATCAAAGTTTTAAATGCATCAGAGGTAAAACAAAATTATCCAGAGGTTTAATTTTAGCTTGAAATGAATGTAATTTCCATTCCCTGTTCATTCCTTTATGTCCCATGACTGATGGATCACTTTCTTCCCTCCCAGTGAGTGCGAACACAAGGAGTGGGAGACCCTTTCATGCTGGGTTGCTGTTAGAGAGCTCTCTAATATCCCTTCTAGTACCCTTTGTGCACTGGACTCCAATGCAGAGGCAGTGAAATGTTTATAGGGTTTCAGAAATGGAAAAAAGTATACAGCTTTATACTTCAAATGTAGGAAGTGTGAGTTGAATGGGAGCCAGCAGTGTTGGCTGCATGCTCAGCACATGAGACTTGGCCAGTGTTACCATATTCCTAAAACTGATGTCATCACTGGGATCACACTCTAAAATGCCCTTCTGGAACATGCTAACAGGAGAACCATTACTGCTGCATTGCCTGTTTGCTGATGGAAGATTGCTGCTTGGTCAGTTCTATGACTGATTCCCTATTTCCACTCTCTTTTGTAATTTCCCTTTTCAATTTGTAAGCCTGTCAAGGAATACACTGAGCTTGAATAACAGTGCTCTATTGTTGAGCTGACACATAAAAGTTGCATATGACAGTAGTAAAAAGGTGTCAAAATTGAGCCTTGGAATGAATCCAGAGAAATATTTTTTCAATATTTCTTCCCTCAATTCCCCAAACACAGTCTGGGGAGTTATGTCTTGACTGATTAAGCAATGAACAGCATTCAGCATGAGGTAATCTAGCTGCCAGCAGCTCCCTGAGCTGATCTGATTGGTCTGTATTCCTCCATCTATTTGTTAAATTACATTTCTCTGTGGCTCTGTCACTCATCCCGTGCTCTCACCCCACTCTACTACATTCCACTCATGTTACTTTTGACAGTTACAGTCTCTCGAACCACAGACATATGTATAAAAACACCTCACCAGCTTTATTAAACTTAGCTCCATACTATGCCTCTGAAATATGAAGCTTTTCCTTATATTATAGAAAGGGATGGAAGTTCACAGGTATCAAACAGATTTTGCTAGCCTCCCCTTAGAGCCAGGACAATCACATGCTTCACAAAGCATCCTCCCATTGTGCTTTGCAGAACCCAGGAAACCCTGAAGAGACAGCAAGGCTGCTCCTCCTCTCTCAGACCTGGTGCCAGCGAAGGTTCAGCAGGACTCTTTGCTCTGCCTTCAACAGGGGACAACATGGAAAGAACAACCCTTGGAAATGCCTGTCCTCCAGCTTTCTGCAATCAGGTTGAAACAGAATTGTTCCTGCTTTACAGAGGAAAAGTTATACATGCAATATTTCCAACATCTTTTGAAGTTCACAGAGCAGCCTAGTGAATATCAGCCAGGTTTCTAGACTCCTGTGCTTCTGGCAATAGGTCATCAGATAATGTTCGGTTTTGTGCTATTATTTACTGCTTAGATGCCAACATGAGAGACACATTTTAGGACAGAAAATCAAGTAATTATTTTTCAGTGCAATATAATCTCCTCAGTCTTCTTAGACAATGAAATGCCATTAAGGATGCAATAAAAATAGAAAACTGTTTCTCAGAATGGGCTGAGAGTTTGGGGTTTTTGGACAACAAAAATATCAACCAGATAATCAACTCCTCTTAGCCATTTAGAAGCATTTTCTGCCATGGCCTAAAATGACAAATGTTTTTGAATTTCTTTTTAGGTGTTTGGTATAGAATGCTAAACTGGGACATATTCAGTGAATGGGAAAACAAAGATACCTCCAGACAGAAGACAAGCTGAATGGAAAAGAGAAAGCAAGAGCCCAAAAGAAATACTGAAAACTTAGTTAAGTCCAATAAGGAAGATGTTTTCCTGCACTCATGTGCAGAAGTCTCGTGCTAAGATAAATGCCTCTCTCAAAAAAATAAAGAAGAAAAAAAGGAGGGACCAGCTCTAACACACTTACTTAGACTGTATATTTAGAACTTATGAAGGATGCAGGAAACTTATAATCTACATACTAACAAGGAAACTAGCCACTATTTTCCATTTCTTTTGTCATCAGGCTTTAGCAGAAGATGGATGCTATACTCTTCTGCTCCTCTTGAAACTATTCCGCTGCCCAGAGACTGAAAAAGTCACCAGATAAGATATATAAAATTGTGGGAATGGGGACTGGGTTTTGGGGCTACTTGTTTCTTGAATGACTGTCCAAACTGTTAGTACAGAAAGTCATACCTTTCTCTTAAAGCCAGGCTGACTTTCCCTCCCCAGGTCAAGATACCACTCAATTGCATGCGAATGCCAGTCCTATGCATGTGTGCAACAGGGTAGGCTCTGGCAGCACCTCAGAGACTGGTGACCTGGTGGGCCGCAGTGGAGAGCCCCTTTACAGCTCCAGAGCAGGGTGAGGCGTGGGATCTGGGCATCCAACCCCTCACTCTTGTCAACAAAGGCACAAGTGACCAGAAACAGACCTTCTGGTGATTAGTTAAAAAGTTCAGCACTTTGGTTTGACCACTGAAGTCAAAGTGTCTGTCTTACCTAGGTACCTTCAGTGTCCAGTAGCAGCTGAAAAAGACATTTTCAGGATTAGTTTTGGAGCCTAACTCCAAATTTGACTGAAAACCTGTATTGGTCTTGGTCCCTTGTGCATGTTACTGCTTGCTTCCTTTATTCTTCTGCATGATACCTCAGAAAAGTCCTTGCTGTGCCTCTGTGTTTTGGGAAGATACAAAGTATTTGCCACAGCTTGTAGCTATTCTAAGGGCTTGCGTCAAAGCCCTATAGTTAGTTAGAGGTCTTCTTTTGATTTCAGTAGATCAAATTCAATTGCTTATCCTTCAGTGATTAATAACAATTCAGGCCTTTCCCCTAACGGTTTCCTGATTAACATTACTTGTAAAATTGAGATGTTACCTTTAGAGCTTATAACAAACCAATGCCTTTCAACTACCTGCAGTGCTTAGACAACTTCTGTACTGATGTATTTCCCTCCTTATTAAACTCAGGATTCAGGCACAAACACTTTGCAAATACCTAACTTCTAGCTACCTGGCTCTCCTGGAGTGGAAGCATGTAGGAAGAAGATGTGCATATTTCATCCCTCTGGTGGGGGTCCCTGGATGAAGAGGGGTGAGAGCACTCAGTGGCCTATGGCAAGCCTCAAGAAGTTACTGCAGTCAGACATCTCTGCTCCCAACTGCAGATCCTGTCCTGGAGAGCCTTCAACACGGGTGGCAGTGATACCAGGGAGAGGGAGCAGGAAGAAAGGAGCCCTGATCCTCTCCTTTGGATACATTTCACATTAGCAGTGGATGAGAAACAAGAAATAGTAATAACTGTGGGAGCAAGGCAAGCCCTGTGTGCAAGACTCAACCTTACCATCTAAGAACTCTAACTACTAATTCACTGATTCGTATTCCTTGCTTGTTTTTCCTCTAAGTCCTAGGCACGCTTTTAAAGTCTGGCTTTTAGATATCTAAGACATACTTAGTAACATACCAGCTGTCTGAGGGGCTCAAAATGATAATTGTTTTGACCCATATCACAGTAATAGTAGCAGTTATTCAGAACCCACTACAATAAGTGGCTGCAGTAATTTGTACTTTTGATGTATGCCTGCTGAGCATAGCCCTTATCTTTGACCTTGGCATCAATGAAAGCATGACAGATCCCAGAGGTTTTCAGGCATATGTTAGCTTGTTTGAAATTGTTACTGCAGTGACCTCTATTTCCAATACTGAAGCATATTTTCTGCATGCTATAATATCACTGAATTTTTTACGTTGTATTCTTCATCAGTTACAACTAGCTCTTGTTAATTCTACTATGCATTTCCCTTGGCTATATTCTGTGTTAAATCAGTTACTACATCAAAAAAAAAAAAAAAGAAAAAAAAGCAGATGTGCTGTGTATATTATACTCTTATTTTACAATGAGGAGTTGAATATACCCAGACCATAGGTTCTGTTACATTTTGTTTTCATTGTTTTGTTCTCAAAACCAAAATTTACTTCACTTACTTTAATGCAGTAATCTATACCGTTGTAATAAAGAAGCATTTATTAGCCCCCCAAGATGAAATTTTGAGCTCATACCATGACAGTATGAAGAATTACCCAGGCTCAGCAAGGCTCACTCTGGCTGCCCCGTTGTGGCATGGATGACACCTGAGCAGGGGTGACAACAGGCTCTGAGCCTGAAGGAAGAGAGTCAAGGATCTGGGTGTGACAATGATCTTCCATTGCTCTAGCCCAGCACAACAACTACATAGGGACAGAGCCATAGAAACATAGCTGCAGAGGTAGTGGCTGCTTGGGAAAGTTGGGGGTATTTTTTCCCTTCATCATATGCTAGTGTCCCAAGAAGGAAACTGTTCAGTAGGATTTAAATCTTTCTCACACAAAAGGCAGACAAAAAGATCTCAGGCCTGGATTTTCTCACCAGATGAGGAGAGCTAGAATGAGGACTGATGGCAGCTCATGTCAAACCCTGAAAAACTGATGAAGTATGGTAAGGGGAACAAACAGGTCAATCAATCTACTGAACATTTTAGATGTACCTACACTGAAAAAAGAATGGCAAACAAACAGGAAGAAACAAAAATGTGTATATGTAATCAACATTATTGCTGCACCAAAGCTATCACTCAGTTGATCATTTCTATAACGTGAATGCTGATGAAGAATAATGCCACCTATTAGAATAGAAAGAAAAGATAGAATTTTGTATATCAAGGGCATATGCACTTTCCTTAAGTCCAAACTATAATGATAATTAAACTCATTAGACCTCTGCACAATGACAGAAGGAAAAACCCCAATAGTATTGCTGTCAAGTATGGTCTATTGCTGGCCTCTAAAATAGCAAGATCAAGTGGAAGAAGCCATTCGAAAAGAACAAAAAGAAAAAAATATTAACACAACCATCTGACAGATAGGCTTTGATGTTAATGGCAGGTTTATGACTCCCAATCCACTGAAGAAAGAGAACAAGACTATACAAGAGGCAAGCGGGATATGGTTAAACATCTTTAGATCCAGGAAGTTAAGACAGCACCCGAAGCGTAGTAGCCTCTTCAGTTCTAAACAACTTTCGAAAGCTGGCAGTATGGGAGACAGTAATCATAACATCATGCAATGTTTCATTCCCACAGAAAAAAAGAGACCAAAAAATAAGATAGGCCTAAAAGCTACTGAAATCAATGTAACTTCAATTCTCAAAGAAATATTAGAGAAAAAAAACCTGAAAAAGTCACTTATCATCTAGAAGATACCAAAATGATAAGCAATAGTCAGTATGGGTTTGTCGAAAAGAAATCCTGTTGAATCAATTCAATTTCTATGACATGACAACAAACCTGGTAGTTAGGTGAAAGCAGATATTTTGAATTGAATAGGACTTTTGACCCTGCCCAACAGGATATTCACTTGACTTCCTCCAAATGTACAGTCATGAATAGATTAACACAAAATGGATAGGCAATTGGAGAAAAAATTTTCAGGAGGTCAAATGTTAAAGGATGAATGAAGTATGATAGGAGGATTTTGTGGGTTCCATAATCTTAAATATTTTCATTAGGGATCTGAACAAAAGACTATGCTTTAAATGTGCAAGAAGCGGTGAGCGGCTGTAAACTTACTCTAAGAGGAAGATGAGAATGAAACAACTTGACAAATGGAAGAAACTGTCAGGAAAAAAAAAAAAAAGAATAATAAATACCAGTCCTAGAGAGGAAATGGTGACAATCAAAAATCAGTTACACATAGCAATCAACAGCACGTAGTATCAGTGCAAATAAGAATTTGGGTAATGATTGTCAACAAACAAATCATCATTAAATAGTGGTACTGAAATACTGAAAGATAAAAACTGAAATGTTTAAAGTGAGCCACAGGAAGTAATCATTCTGCTCTACTCAGCACTGGTATGGCCTTCCCAGGACCACTGTTTCCAATTGTGAATGTGTGTTTGTGCCCTGTGCCTATTTCAGGGATTCGCGTAGGTGTAGTTTACCACACTGTGCTTTGATCTTTCCCATAGCAGGGCAGGAATCTCAAGCATGTTCGATAGGTGCCTCAGTCTATCACAGGCCTATGTTATCTAAGCACCGATGTTCTACTTGTCCAACACACAAGGCCAAACAACAATTAGTATGATATATGTGGTTTTTGACATCCCAGCTGCAAGTCACTTGAATGAGTTTACAATCCTCCTCACCAATCTTCTGTTATTTTCCAACAGTTGCACATCAAAAAGATGAGCCCATAGGATTTATCAGAGAGACAGTAAATGTGGAAACATGAAAATGTGATTTGGTTTGTCAAGTGAAAAGAAAACTGTGGGGAAACGATGACAAGCTTAAAAAGCTGCTGAAAAAAAGGAAGGGAATAAACTTTTTCATGTCTACTGTGAATGAGACAAGTAGTATGGACTAGAATTGCAGCAATGGACCTGTACATCAGGCAGGTGGAAAAGCCTCTAATGGGAAAGACAGGTAAGTACCAGAGTAGATTGCTCAGGGATAATGTGCAACATCTTCCTTTGCAGGTTTTAAGAACTCACCAGGGATCTGTCAGGAATAGTTTAGATACAGCCAGTCTTGCCTCAAATAGGGGAGGAAAAATGAGATGGTCTTTCTGATTCCCAGCTTATTTTCTGCGATTCTGAGCAAAATTCTATCAAAAAAAAAAAAAAAAAAGAAAAGAGCACACAGTTAGTACCAGTAGTCTACATTGAGTAACTAGTGTCATTATAGGAAATACTCATTTCCTGCATTGCTTTTCCACTGAGATTTGTGCACTTTACAGGTATCTCATAGTTTCAAATCCAGCATTTATTCCTGGGTCTCCAGCACATACTCCCAGCTGCTCAGTTCTGTCTTTTTAGCTCAGACCAGTTTGTGGTTCTGAAAGCTGGATAACATTTCTCATGCAGTACAGCACAGTGCCTGTATGGTGTAACTAATGAATCATACTGCCATCCCAGATGTTCTCAGAAAGACTTTTACTTGAACTAAACATCCTTGAGGTCTAAAGCAATATTCTCTATTACTGTCAGTCCCATTCGAGTTTGTTCCTGTGCTGGGCTAAGGCCATCTGTGACTCCCCTGTTTTGACATCATGTTTTGGTTTTTTTACTGGAATTACATGTACGGTGGAATGAGCTGTAAGTTCTGCTTGCCTAATGGATCACAAGGAAATATGGTCACTCAGCTGGAAACATATTGTTTCCTTATCTTAATAGCATGCAGGCAGCTACTGCTTTTTTTAATGTGAATTCTGTTTCTGTGCATATAATGTGTTTGTCCTGATGGCAATTTCATTACTGAAACAAAGGGCTTCATGCATTTCTTTAAATTAAGAAGAATAATGTTCCACATTTGTTCAAAACCTTTAGACTATTATTCACTGACATCATTTGACTTGTGTTTCATTCTGCAGAAAATGGCATAATCCAAGCCAATGAAGTTTTTCCATTTGCATTTTATTCAAAAGAATAATGCAGCTTTAATAGGTATAAAAAGAAAACAGTGCTTAGGGTGAATGCATGTGTTTCTCTTAGCCACAGGAAATGCATAATGGAGGATCACTTAACTATCCCATATGCTTTTTTTTTTAATGTTCTTAATGGACCTGACAGATTGCCTAGTGCAGTATCTTGTCTCTGGTAGGAATTAGTACAGGTGCATTAGGAAAAAGCATAAAGAACAGTATATATGGAATGATCCCTCCTTAGCATACTTTCTTTTATTAATTTTGTAAGTTATAGCTATATTTAGAAATATGTATTTTAAAAACTGGTTGTCAAATACATCCTTTTTGAAGAAATAATGTAATTGTTGCTATACAGCAGGGAGGGGGGAAGAAGATGCCCCATGAAAACATTTATCTTTTATTTTACTCATTACTGGAAAGGGGAGGAATATCGTCTGTATCAAAGCCATATTCCCCAGTGTAAGAAGAGAGAGAGCAAAAGTTTCTTCTTGTTGTGCTTTTAATACAATTAGGAGTGTTCAACCCTTAGACCTCTAGGAATGGGAGCCACCAGCGGAGCAGAGGAAAGAAGTGCTGCCATCTCTCCCACACTCCTAGCAGCTGCCTGTATTTAATTTTTGCAACTACATCCTTTATACTTGCCATAAACTGGCTTGCAGGACACTGATTTTAAGATAATCAAAAGGCAAAGGTTCTCACATTACCCAGTAGTACTCTTCTGGGCACCCAAGGTGTGCCAGGATGCTCAGGTTAGCTTAGGAGCTCTTTGCAACAGGGTGCTGTGTAAAAGAAGAGTCTTCTGCTCATTGTCACTAGCCTGGAGAGTTCCTTGGCACACAGCAAGAGAGGGGTGGACACTTGAATATTTGGGATCCCTAGGAAATTTGCAACAGATGCAACCGCACAAGTCAGACTTCGCCGAACAAGAAAGAATGAAATGCAGTGACTAGAAATGTCACTTGGTCATGTCTGTGAGAAAAAACAAACACTTCTGAAACACCCTGAAAGCTTCTTCCAGATATAGACTGGAAGAGAAACACCTGGTGTTTTTGCACTCACGTGGTACAGCTCTAACTACTGTTCAGATGCCAGAAGAACTACAAAGAACTAAACGCAAATAATTTTCACAGACTTGAGGCAACTGTTTAAGAAGAAGCAGCAGCACTGTTGATGCACACTAGTAAGTGCACCAGCCCCATTGACCGGTGACCACATAGAAACACACATCTGCCTTACACAACTTGAAAACCTCACACCTGAACGGTCTTTATCAACGCTTCCTCTTAGAAGAAAGGTGGGTAAACAGCTTATAGCATGAGCAGCACGTGTTCTTACTCATCTAGAAACTGCCTCACTAGATTAATTATTGTGACACAGGAATGAACTTTAATAAATACTATAGCTTATAGTGCAATCAGCAGTTCAATTCAGTGGTGCACTTTTTTACTGCACAATTGGACTTTCTTAGCAGAGCGCGATGTGCAGGTATGTGGTGAATTCTGAACTAAGGAATGCTGGGGAAAAAAAACAGCAAGAAGAGATATGGATGGATAAGATATGGAAATGGATTA
>JANHGO010007191.1:0-20337 GCA_024606505.1 Aquila spilogaster
GCTGCATAACATTCACAGAAGGAATGATTCTAGGAGCCAGTTTTTCAAATGTCATCTTCTACATATGTAAGTGCAAACGGGTCCCTGCATATCACTTGCGCATGCAAATGCTAGACCTAGCATTTGCACATCAAGTGCAGATCAGCTTCGGGCGTTATCCTACAGATGGACAGATAAAATGTGAATTGCGTTTGTTCAAAGCTACAAATCCCTTTAAAAAGGTGGTCTCTGGATTTGTCTACTCCCAGCAACGTTGCACTGCTGAGTTAAACAGTTACTCCTACTCGTTTTCATGAAGAGAACTTTTTCTTCCTTGTAGCATGCTCTTATCACCCTGTTTTCCATAGATCTGGTAAGCTTTGGTGAGGCTTTGTGTTGCAGAAACCAGAACAGTTTTTGAAATTAATATTGGAATGGGCTTACCTCTGCAAAAAGCTTGGCAGGAAGGAAGTATGCTGGGTGCACATTAGGAGTCTGGATTACTTTCTGGAAAAAAAATGTCATATCTTTGCCTTTGTACCTGTCATTAATGATGCAACTTTGGGAAGTGACCTTATTTGTGTTTCTGATTAAACATAGTTACTGTGGGACGCAAGGGTTACTTATTTATTATGTTTTTCAGCCTACTTGTTGCTGAAAATAGCTACCAGAATAGCTAAGACTTAGAAGTTTTAGGGCAAATTCTCAGCAAGTCTAAACTGGTTTCATTGACTTCTACACAGACTATTCAGTCACCGACTGAAAATAAACAGCTTCATTCAGACTCATAGTAATTTGAAATAGTGTTAAACTGCTAATAGGCTGCTATATATAGACGTTCAAGTACAAATGTGTTAACTGGACATGCATCAGATATCACATTGACACTGCTTCACTGCGCAGAAGAGAAGTACTGAGGTTTCACTCTTACTTGTTCGGAGTAACAACACTTCTCAAATAGTATCGCTTTGAATGTGTAACATATAAGAAATTCCCTTTAACCTGAATTATTTTTGTTTCAATGGAAAACGTCACAGACCTTTTCCCTGCCAAACAAAACTCCTTCTGTGCCTTCTTTCTGAATTTGATGAGAAAAGGAAGGCACGGAACATACAATTTTGAGTTTTTTGTATTTATGGATATTTATTGTTAGCCTTGCTTCAGTATTCATGGTCGTTTTTTATGTTACTCTGTTGATTGTGCCTGAGTTCATTTGTTGGCTGTTTGACACCAATAATGTTAGTGCAGATGAAATAAAGTTCATGGAAAGTATTGAATTTCCAAAAATCAGTCAGGTTAGCAACTCTTCTGCCAGTCCAGTCATATGACATTAGGGGACTTGTTATGACACGCTTGGTTTTCTAATCAACGGTAAATCTTACATACAGAGATGAGATAACTGTTGTGTGGCGGTTTGGCTAGTGAGCCATAAATGTGGCTTTGGATTCACGTGTATAGACTGTTAAGAGAGTATATACTCATCCATGAAGAAAAAGAACAAAATGCAACTTCCACTTGAATTTTGTAGGAATACAGCTCAGATTACTACTACCTTTCTGAGTAAAGGCAATACAATCTTTTTTACCAGATTTAGACTTCTGTGCTTGCATGGCTAACTTCAAATAGACAGTGTCACAGAGCAGCAGGCCTGAAATAGTATATTGTGAGCAAAGTTTTCCTAGATGTTACACGCCAACCAATAAAGCATACTGTTATCAGGCTGGATGTAGTGTCAGCTAGAACAGCTGTTTGTCTTCTGAATGAAAGGAATTAAAAGAACAAAATGAACGTTTCCTCCCTGTCCTACTCCCCTTACAAAAAGATTCAGAAAAAAGGGCATTGAATCATTCTTCTTCCCCTTTGAACTTAAATCCCCAAGGCCTGTTTATCCTGTCATTCCATTTCTGTTTCCATCTCTACAGTGAATATCATGTAATCCTTGCTCAGAAAAACGCAAAAAAGTGAAGAAACTGGGCCTCATATTTTGTAATAAATAATTTTGAGTGGGAAAGAAATGGACCAAAGAAGCACCATTAGAATTAAGATAGGAATTTCATGTTTTACTTTACAGTCATCTCCAGAAGTGGAATTTGTTGTGATGTTCACTGTGTAGTCCAGCTCTTAGGCAGCGTCTGAAAATAGCATTTCTTTCTGCTATTCTCCCTAAATTCTAATCCCAGTGTACATTTTACTGAACGTGAAAGACAAGCATCTGATATGAACAGAGAAGTCATATTTTCTCACCTTCAAAACAAAATACTGGACTAAATAACCTCTTGAGATCCCTTCTCTGTCTCATTTTTGTTGATTGTATTATTACAGGCAATGTCTCTGTGGTCATAGTTTTCTTTGAATAATGAAAAAGTAAAATTATACTTAATTAAAATTAAAGTCCTATTTAATTATTAAAGTCCTATTTAATTTTCATTAAGAAATTCACTAGTCAGAAAGAAAAACACAGCTGGAAAGACAATGGTCTTCTTGGGTCAATAACATGCCTTTGCCAAAAATTTTTTCCATGATGTGAATATGTGGCTGCTTCTTTATCCAGTTCAAATGCTAGTTTAGGTCTCTTTTTCTCTCCCATGCCAGTGACAGGTGACTGATGAATTAATAGTCGGCTTGTATTTGCAGCTAAGTAAATTAAAGAACATTTTGTACTATAAGGTTGAACTCTGAGGCTGGTCTTAATTCTGTGTTGGGCATTTCATTTAGACTAGTTCTAGTTTATTTTGTCTACTTTTCCTGTATGAATAGGGGCATCCTCTTGTGAAGCCTCTACAAAAGATAGAACTGAAATAGCTTACTGCTTTTCAAAAGGGACAACAAACTAACATGAGTTCATCTTGAAGTCACCAAATGGTCAGTGCTGGGACCGATACTCTTTAATAGCTCTTTAATCAGTGACATTTACAGTGAGGTCGAGTGCACCCTCAGCAAATTTCCTGATGACACTAAGATGTGGGGTGCAGTCAACATGCCTGAGGGACAGAGTGCCATCCAGAGGGACCTAGACAAGCTTGAGCAGTGGGCCCAGGTGAACCTCATGAGGTTCAACAAATCCAAATGCAAGGTATTGTACCTGGGTCGAGGTAACCTTCACTACCACTACAAGCTGGGGGATGAAGTGATTGAGCACAGCCCTGCTGAAAAGGACTTGAGGGTACAGGTGGCTAGCAAGCTGGACATGAGCCAACAATGTGCCCTTGCAGCCAAGAAAGCCAAATGGATCCTGGGCTGCATCAGAAGAAATATGGCTGGCAGGTCAAGGGAGGTGATCCTGCCTCTCTATTTTGCACAGGTGAGGGCTCACCTGGAGTACTGCATCCATGTGTGGAGTCCTCTTTAGAGGAAAGACATGGACCTGCTGGAACACATACAGAGGAGGGCCAGAAAAATGATCCAAGGGATGGAACACCTCTCCTATGAGGACAGCTGACAGTGCTGGGGCTATTCAGCCTGGAGAAGAGAAGGCTCTGAGCTGACCTGGTAGCAGCCTTTCAGTATCTAAAGGGAGGCTATAGGAAAGAAGGGGACAGACACTTCAGCAGCGTCTGTTGTGACAGGACAACGGGAAATGGTTTCAAACTTAAAGAGGGGAGATTTCGGTTGGATACAAGGTAAAGGTCTTTTACAGTGAAGGTGGAGAGGCACTGGAAGAGGTTTCCTATAGAAGTGGTTGATGCCCCGTCCCTGAGACATCCAAGGTCAGGTTGGACCAGGCTCCAAGCAACCTGATCCAGCTGTGGATGTTCCTGTTCATTGCAGGGGAGTTGAACTAGATGACCTGCAAGGGTCCTTTCAAACTCAAAGGATTCTATGATTCTGTGATAAGTTATCATAAATCCTACCAGACTTGCTGGATGTTAAATACATGTGGTATTCACAAACCAGGCAGCATTCTGCAGACAGGCATGCTTACAGAGAGCAAAGGTTGCTCCTCCTCCTTCATGTGCTGTTGCTCCATTTGGTGGCTATACACGTAGTGATGTCTTGGTCGCATTTCACTGTATGTAGCCCTTCCATATACTGCTGAGTGTTGAGTTTCTCATAGATGGCTCTTGGAATGGCAGGTGTCCTTGATAAATATTTACCATCCAAATCTCTTGAATTCAAGTTCTTTGACTCACAGATGGCTATTACTGACTTCAGGATGGCTTCAGAGTGAAGCACTCATAGTAATGTATGAAAGTACAACGGTCTGAAATAAACGTCACATAACTCCTCAAGAAAGATAAGGATTTATAGGCTGTTCTTTCAAACAGCAGTTATTACTTTCTTATCACCACTCTTCAAATACGAAAAGCAAAGTAATGGTGCAGACTGAGAGTTTGAGCTGAGTAAAAACAGATATTTTTTCCTTGTTGGGTAAGGAATTCTACTATTCTACTCCTTGACCTGTACACTGAGACATAAATACAGATACAGACATTTTACAGTCAGTCCTATGAGAAACTCAGAGGTGGAAATATGGCAGGGGAGAGACTGTACACAATATTTTATTTTTTTTTTAAATATTTCCACTATAAGAAAAACATTACATTTTGTTCTTGAAGTATTAGGTGGATTTAGCACAGAGGGGAGAGACAAAAAACCTAGACCCTTCACACTCCTGTAGAGATCAGCATCATCATATAATAAGAGCAACCATAAACACAATTTCCTAAATTTTTAGCACTGATTTTTGTTTCCTGATGATTGTGACTGGCATTACTCATAGCCAGTCCATAGTTTTAATATCTACATAGGCCTTTGTCCTTCTCTCATATAAATTTTGTCGCATTAAGCCTCTAACCAAAAAGCAAATAGCCCTCTCCTTTACCTAATGCCATTTATTCTTTAAAAAGATACCACTCCTCACTGAGTGCCATTACTTTATAGCCACAGTGTTCACTCCCAAAACATCAGTCTCGTTTTCTGTTCTTCTGGAGCTCTTTGGAACTTGTTCCTGGGAGTGGAATGTAGACTAATAAAATTCCAGAGTATGTGAGGTTTATAAATAAACCATAATACTATCATCTAAAATACTTAGAAGGGCTTCGTGTTTGCCAACACTAACGGTAGGCATGCACAGTTATACACGATTTACCAACTCTTTATGACATTGTGACTTTTTTAAACAATCTTTTCCCTCCACTTTAAGCCACTGGTGTGAGGAGAATTGTACAGTAGACTTCATTTTTTTCCTAAGAGTTCAGTGATCTTTCTGGTGCAAAAGAAATGGTATGTTACTTTCACTACATTTGTTCAGTTTTAAATGTATTTTAGTATAAGTAAATGAAAATAAGTGCAATTCCTATTGAGCATCATCACATAAGTCTGCACATTTTCCAGTAGTGGAACAGGTCTGCTATTCCTTATTTGCACATTACCACTCTACAACTACTTCAGCACTATAAGCCAGTTTATCACTTTGGAAATAGAAAGAGGCCAAATTGCAGATATAATGAACACTGAATAGTAAGCAGATTTTTAGTATGTTATATAGGATGGATAAAGAGAAAAATTATTTATCTGACACAACTACTTTTTTTTTCTTCTAAATTTGTACCAAGGCCTTTATTGAAAAAAAAGAAAAAGAAAAAAAAAAAGAGAAAATAACTGTTTTCAGCTAAACATGTCAAATGACCAATCTACTCGATTTGTTTTGCTTTTATGAACATGGCTATAGATTATAATTTGTGTAAATCACATGCCTGTGTGCTCAACCTTTGTACACAGAGGGACGGAGTTTTACTAGATGCAGATTTTACTCTAATATAAATTGTTTAAAGCACCTTATTGGTCTTTCAAAGAATATAGGTCTTCACTGCTTTTCGGCAGCAATGAATCTTAGCTCCCACTGCAGCGTATCCTACAGCTCAATCTACTGCTGCTAGTATTTCTGCCTCAGATTTACTACCATATCCTAAGTATGTATTACTGTGTTAAGATTTTTTTTTTTGTTGGCTTTGATCCCATCATCAGGAGTTTCCTTTTTCAGCCTGTAGCAGAAGGCTGCCACAAAATATGTTCAGCTTTCAGGACACCTAGAAAGTGTGAATCCATCAAGCTTGTCAAATGGAAGAATGGGTCTTTTATAGGTTTACACAGATGCTAGAAATACTACTTATTAGAAAGATTGTTCATATTTTAAAGTTTTATTTGAAAAATGGCTTTGCTTTATTGGCACTAAACTATACAATTAGTATAGAATTAGAATTTCAAAGCAAAGCTGTCCAACGCTTGCTCCTCTCTACAACCGAGCAACTGTAAATTTATTGGGTTTTCTCCACTAGAGACACATAAGACAAGATGTACTAACTGATCAAGTAGAAGATGGCTTTTTATGTGCTGACTCTTCAACTGAGTTTGGAAGATTTGCCAATATAAATATGATGGCCAAAGGCCAGAAACACAACTTATCAAGAGGTTTTTTTTTTTTTTCATTATGTTAGTTTCAGTGTTATCAAAATACTTCATTGCAATTTTGTTTCCCTAAATAAAAAAAAATGGTTAATAAGAAGTTCAGTTGTTAGAGTGGAAATCTGCAGAAATGGAATGAACTCCAATTGAAGTGTTTTTGACGGAAAATAAATCCATGAGGAAGTTTCTCATCTTCTGTAATAGACTCTGTACTGGTAATAATTTTTGTCCTGTGTACCCTAAAAGCCAGAAAGCATGAATATGGCCTGATGTTTTAATGTATTCTTTTTATCCACATCCATCTACACTCTTTGGAAGTGTTTTCTTTGGTAAATAACAAGCTTCAAAATCAGAACTTTCTTCATCTTATAGATTGATTTTAACCTTAGCTGTAGTAACTTTGTGGAGTCACTCCGCCTTGGTATTTAAACTGTCCTCTGCAACTGAGCTGTTATCAGTATCACTGACACAACAGCAAATTGATACAGGAGAGAAGTTCCCTCAACAATACAAAGTAATGGGCTTCCCAACTGCAGTGGGTGTAGCCCAGCTATCAAAAGTAATTTCTTACAGAATGGTTGTTGTTCTGCAACAAATAAGCGTCTCTGCAGTTTAGATGTTTCCGGTGTATGAAACTCGGTTTGAAAAGGCAAGAGAAATCCCATTGTCTGCAAAGTGTGACACATAGATTGCCTATTTGTCATTAATTGAAGGGGTGGGTAGAAAGTGTAAGTGGTCAATGAGAACCTGGTTTGTTCATTTGTAGACAGAGCACCTAAGTGCAACCACGGAAGTTGGAGCTGTAACATGGAGGCTCAAAGTCCAGTCCCCACCCACTGAAGTCATTGGTAAGTGTCCCACTGCTGCTGGAGAGAGTACAACTAGACACCATCTAGTACGCTTTGTGTCGTATTAGCCTTCCCAGTTGAATGAATAACAATGTATGGCTTGAGTCCCTAGCTTAGTCAGTTCTGAGGTTATATCCAAAATTAGCTTGCTTCTCATACTTGTCCATGTATTATTAAGGAACACCACCATCAAAGCCATTTTCCTTGAGTGACACTTTCAGTACTGAGTCTACAGGACCTACATGGCTAAGCAGATCAATGTAGATATACACCTTGACAGAAATCCCAGACAGCAGAAACCTACACAAATTACTTACTTAAAGATCTGAGTGTCTTAGCCTAAATCATCTAAACTTGAAGTTCAGCAACATCTCTTGTCTGTGACTACAGCACGAAGCCTATGGCCAATGGATTATTTAAGTTTCCATCCTCAGCACAGCTGACATGAACATTTTTACATCTCTTCTACCATGGCCAAAACCGAAAGAGACCCTTTAAAATCTGCATGGAGATAACTAAATCCATCCAGCAACATGACTTATGTGTTATTTTGTTAATACACAGGAAATCCTCGTTGACTTCCATTTCCATGATCAGAGGCAGTGGTAGTGAGACACCAAAATAACTCTGAGGTCCAGGTGTAAGATCCTTATGATGTTTTCTTTCAAACCCAGCCTTTATCCCAGTGCAGACATTAGCATTTCTACTGTTTTTGGGTTGTTTTTTTTTTTTGCTGTTACTGTTGTGTGTGTGTGCATACTGTAACTGGCTTGAGATTTAATTTTTTTTTTATACTTACGTGTTACTTCTTTACAATCTTTTCATTTCCTTTAGATCTTCCACTACTGCTAACAAGTTGCTTATTGCCTGAAAAAGAACAGTGTCTTTAGTTTCAAAGTCCAAACATACTGACCATGAAAAAACCTAACTGAAAGTTTCCTATTCATGTTGCTTTCAAATGCTCTTCTCATCGCCTCTCATTTAAGTCATATTTTGGCAAATATAATTAACCTTTTCTTCAAGAAAATTCCAAAAGCTGGCTAATACAAAGTATACTTGAAAATTTCTTGTTCTTTATTTTTCGTACTGTGGCATTGTTAATAGATCTTTGATTATAAATTAAGACCAGCAACAAAATACAATTTCTTTTTCATATTTCTAGGCCATTATAGCTCTTTCCATTTGCTTTGAAATATTTAACTAATTTTTATTTATGTTGCAGAAGTTAATAAACTTATAGTAACCCAATATTGTCAGGCTCTCACCATTCCTTGTCTGTAGAATTGAAAAAACTGCATGGGTGATGAATCATGTCAGCCAGTCATTGCTTTATCATTTCTTACTGACGTATTAGTACAGTTCATCAGCAACATGTATTCTTATATACTCCATATATATACACTTATTTTACAGGATTTGAGGTGTTCTCTTGGTGAAAATCATTGGAATTTCTTCTGTAAAAGATGGAAATGAAAAGTGGATTTTGGAAATGTGCTGAACAATGCAAAGGGGTTTATTGGCCATTAGGAATGCTTAGTATTCATTTTAGCAGGAACAGGATGACAACGTGAGAATTGTTCAGGCAGAAATGGATGGAATACAAAGTGTTCTTCCTCACCTCATGTCACTCATAAATTATTTACGTTCCTAAAAATTTCTCTCTCCCTCAGTATCTCCTGTTAATGCAAGAAGACTGATTTATTTTTTTTTCCGTGCTTTCCTTTCATGCAGTCCACTGTAAGGGACTGAGATGTCGCATGGGAAGGATTGTGCTGGCATTCGATTACAAGCACAATACATTTCCTTTCTTTGTGGAATGTTGCAAGTTCTCCAACTTATTCTATATTGCATAGTGTTGATTCCAGTACCCAACTCAGAACACAGTTTGGAAAATAAAAACGTGCCCTAACCTTTGCTAAATTATAGGCTAACCTTTCCTTCTCCATCTTTCCCACTCTTGAAAATAAATAAATAAATAAAGAGAGAACAACCTGAAGGGTAAAGGTATATTGCTGTTTCTCCCCTGTCAGCAGACATTTGTGATAAACACTGGCAGAACGTGCAGCATTCCCCATGCCATCCTGTAAGTAGATGACTGCTAACCTTGTACAGCTATCAGTTACCCCAGCTACCAAGTGACAGGTCCATGTGGTTAAGCAGAAGCCTGCTGTAGGGGGGAGCTTTCCAAGCTGACAGCGTGCCCAGCAGTACTTCCAAAGCAGGGTGTCATAACCATTTGATATTACACAGTGTCTGCCCAGCACTAGCAGATTTTTTCCATGATCTGATTCCTGATTTTGTTTAGTTCAATGCCTTACTTTATCTGGAATTTTCCTCACTGCTGTGGAGCTGATAATGCTTATTACACACAGTGTAATTTACCAGACAACTTGAGCTGGGACCTAAAAACTTCAGAGTCAGTCTCCATTGAATGATTTCGTGCAATCCCTTCCTGCTCTACAGCTCATGAGATGAATTACACAAAGTTCCTTCATCAGATACTGAGACATGTACGATGAAAATCTTTACAGAGATTTCTCAACTGAAAGTGGGGAAACTTTACATTCTCCCAGTGTGAAGGCAATTCTAGATTGAGTCACTTCTAAACCTCACTTTGCTGTTTGACAGCATTCTGCACAGAACCAAAGCAGTACCCTCCTCCCTGTGATGTGTGGACTTTCTGCTGCGATCATGGTCTGCACTGCTCTGCTGCTCATCACAGAAGGGAACTCCTTGTGTACCAGCTACAATGATATCCAAGCTGTAAGACTTCTTGTGTGGGTTTCCTATCAAAAGCCAGCAGCTGCCCACTGGCCTCAGAGCACACTTTGCCGGCAGTCAGCCACATGGCTCCACATGAATGCTGCTGCTTATCTCAACTGGCTGCAACGGCAGTGAGTTTCCTAATAAAGCTGCAATCAAATGGTGTGCTGATCAGGTATCATAATTACGAATATGACAGTTAATGGCTGAGAGATGCTGCATATGTGCCTCTTATTCCTTGAGTAGCCAAGGTGCAGGGCAAGGGCACTTTTTCTGCAAATACTGCAAACCCAAACCTACAGCCCTGTCATGCTTTCCATGTTTCCTTCTGCTTCCCCCAGGCATTCACACTGCATCCCAGCACCTGACCTCGGGATCATCACTCCTACTTAACTTCAATCTTAGAACTCTTCTTCAATCCTTTTCCACTGCTGGCCTTTTTCTTTGAAAGTGCTCTGTAGGATTGGATATATTTCTCTCAGTTTGCGCTGTGAGGAGGAGTAACTAGTTCTCCAGACAATCCTGTCCTGAAATAGGAAACCCTTATTGCCTTTAAAGGCAGATGTGGAGATCGGATTTCTCACCTGGGTATAGTTGGTCTTTTATTTCAGATTGCACATAAATCACACAAATCTTTCTGTACTACCCTTATGTCCATGAGCACTGTATGGAGGCAGACACCTGTTTGTGCCATAGACTGAGGGCTGGCAGCAGAGCCTCAGGCAAGTCATGGTCCTTCCCATTCTCCCAGTAAGGTAATCAAATTTTGATTCTTACTTTTTGTCTTTCACAGACGTCTTTAAGCTTGCTGTATCAGTAGGCTCCGATCTCATTTTGTGTGTCTACAGAAGCACTTACCGAGGACACAGGCACTGAATCTTCAGTGTTTGTTTAGCCACAGCAAATTTAAAGCCAGAAAGATGGTAAGGTTCCAGGGAGAGTAAAAGACTTCTTGTCTTTTATAGGGAGGTTGCACATTAATCCTGATGTAACTATCCCATGCAGAACTGCAATAAAATCAAAATGCCAACAATATTAAGATAATTTTTGCAGGAGTATTTACAGATTTTTTATTTTTTTATTTTTTATTTTTTGGAACTGCATCTGTTCCCACACTGTTGGGAACAATTCCTAGTTCATGCCTCTCAGTCTTGTTTTAGTCCCATATGAAGGCCAAACATTGGCTTTGGTGGGCACAACTCCTTTCCTTCCTCGCTCTGGTTCTTATGATCTCCCTCTGGCAGGAGTTGTGCTGTGCTCTTCGTGGATGCAAGTCTGTGGTATTTATCAGCACTAGTGCTCCCTTTGTAATCTACTTTGTGGTGTGATGTGGCTGAAAGAGAAGCATGTCATGCCTCTTCTTGAGGTGAGTACAACACTAACTGAAGCAGGCCATCAAGCTGCTGGATGTAACAGAACCATCGTCCTAAGGATTTATCAGGCTATTGCTTGCAGTGATAGCACAACATGACTTGCTATGGGCTAGTACTACATGCTAGCTAAGGAGAAGGTGCAACTAATTGGTCAAATTCTTTCAGGGAATTAGGGTCCCTGATCTTTGTTTCTCTTACTATGGCTAAGGCAGAATGCATGAGAAGAAGGAAGCTTCCTCTGCTGTCCTTAGGAAATGTGTTAATCCATTCTCCTCTTGGGAGATCGTGCCCAGAAATCATCCTACATAGCAATCAAACAGTTCCAGTCTCGGTGGAAATAAGCATTCTGCTTTTTCAGAACTAGTTTGGTACAGAGGAGATTCTCAGTTTGTTAAGGACTGTGTTAAGTTTCTGTGACAAACTAGCCTTGAAGAGATGATTGCTCTATGCTGCCTACCCTATCTGCTTAATCATAGATGTAAATATCTTTGAAATCTCTTTCATCTGATTTGGTGAGAGTAGTAATATTCCTGAGTAACAATCCAAAATCAGTAACATCCCAGTTATGTTCTTATCTCTATGGAAGAAATCAGCAGTCCTCATTCCTTTCCACTGAGTTCTTGGAAGCCTCAGCAAGACAAGAATACTCTTTCAAGGCATTTTTGTTTTAGGAAAAATACGAAACACAAAAATCTATAGAAACTCTGTCATTACAGTGTAAGATCAAACCAAAGACTTTGAATTTCACCAGGAGCTGCTTTCCCCTTTTTCTCATTTTCTGCTCTTGCAGTCTGCTTCCTAGGAGGCTAATGAGCACCAGGTGACTGTGACCTTTGCCAACTGACCTTTGCTTCTTCACCCTGTAGCTCTAAGATCTTTCACCCTGGTCATGCCCTGCCAATAGACCTTGCCACAAGTATTTGACTTATTGACCCTGTACCGTATTTGAAATCCTGTTATTAGATTAGAGCATTAAAAACAACACCACCACCAAAGATTTTCAGCAAATAAGACATAGATTCACTTTTAGTTAATATCTGAGTTCCTAATGGCTAGAGTTTGATTATTCATGGAGTGAGACCATGCAAGGGTTACAAATGAAGTTAAGAAATTAGTTCATGAGTTACAATAATGTATTGGTGGGAAAGGTTACTGTTGCATGTGCTGCACTAGACATGGCTGTGGAATATAATACGCTTAGTATTTCACATACGGTAACCATACTGTGTTGTAAGAGAGTTGTAACTATTTTGGTAATCCTTTGTGCTTGACAGCTCTCAAAATGACATCCAATTATTCTTCTGGTCTTATGAATTCCCATGGAACTGTTCTCAAATGTTGATCTAAGACACGTGAGAGGAGTTTATTTTCAGGTTATGCAGTCAGACAGCATGTGGACGTTAGACTAGATGAAGCTCACATTTTCCCTATGAAATCAAATTCATTAAGGGATTATCCAGAATCCTTAAGTATCTGAGTTGCAAGCGTTTGACCTGTGATGTACATATGTTATGAATATATATGGCCAGCCACCTTCCTTTGCAGAGAGTGAAGGCTGACACATTTCTTGAGGGAAAGTACTGTCTCTAGAATAGCAGTGGTGAAAACACCTCCAGTTAATATTTTCAGAAAACAGAAGTACTGCAAGTGTTGCACCCTTTGAGGAAGTATATATCTGAGCAAATCTTACTGCCTGTCAGAGGTCATGGTAAATGGTAGGTGTGTACATGTGGTTTTAAATATATTTCAGAGTAGGAAGGATTTTCAGCACGCATGAGGTGAAACCTTCACCTCAAAATATTTGTTACATGAAAAGCTGTGTATCTGACAGCAATACATTTCTGGTGTTTCACATATATGTAGTATGAGATCATTTTAGAGACAGTTAGAAAATTTGACTCCCAGGTGGCAAGACTGCTGAAATAAGGTGAGGATTAATAGAAAGGCCGCACTGACACAGAAACTCATTACACACTGCCATCATTCATTGATGGCGTGTTATTAACCAGAAATGGCTTATCAAGACTTACCAAGTCTTTCCCAGTTAGATACTTTGCACAGAAATATCTAAAACAAAGTGCTCTAACATATCACCCTGAGATAGGTGTATCTGTCCTGGAGAGTATTAACAACTTCACAGTTTTAAGGGTGTGGGAATCTGGGAACAGCTGGGAGCTTTTCCTGCAAGGAGTGCTGCAAAGTTGCCTGCCAGACAGATTTATTTCAGAAGACTGCCCGTTGGCTCAACTGTATGCTTGGCCACCCACCTGTAATGCAGCCTTAGGTCTATGACCTAAGTTTTAAGAGGTTTCCACCCCTGGGAGTGCCCGTCCTATTTTCTGCCCTACTGATAGCAGTGTAGGGTGTTTCAGATTTGCTAGGTGCAGCTAAATGTCACAAAGAAGCTATGGCTGTTTCTGTTCTTGGTAGAAGTTTCATTAGAGATATCTGAAATGAAATACTTGTCACGAATTCAAAATAAAATGTCATGGGAAACTTCTCTTTCCAAAAAGCTCTGAAATTTCTGAAGAAATTTTGGAACAAGGTGGAACATCTTTCTCTCCCAGTTCTGTGATATTTAATGGAAAGGAAATTCTTTCATCAGCTCTAGCGGTTTTATAACAGCCAGCGCTCCTCCACTCTCTCGCTTTAGCAACAAAATGGAATTTTATCAGAATTTAAACTTGGCAGGGCTAGAACTACTGGCTGTGCTTGGCTTCACATAGCTTGCCTTATGTTTTTTTTGTTTCCACTTTTCAATTTTGTTTTTTTAAACTTAATATGCATTAGGAATGTCACATTAAAAGCCTTCTTCCTGAGGATGATTGCATAGCCACTGGCAAGCAAGTAGCAAATTCAAGAAAAGACAAAGGCTCAAGAATGGGGAAAAGGTGAGTTATTCAGGGTAAAAGTAGGCCAGGAAGAGAAGTTGCTTTTGAAAGGATGCCATGATGCTTCAGCAAACTTTCTATCCATTGCTGGGGAGCTGGGGGGGGGCAGGGGGGGAGGTTGTTCAGCATTCAGCCAGTGAACTTTTCTGGATGGGAAATGTGGAAGAGGAGAGAGTTAAGTATTACTACTAAATCAGTTAAACAAACAGGCGAAAAAAAGAAAACAGAAATTTCACTGATGTAAATGCAGAGCCTTCAAATAAGGAGACAAAGCAAGCAAAATGCTAAGTGAACATAGCTACAGTTGGCAGCTTCTCCCAGATGGTTTGCAAAACCAACTACACTGCCCTGTTTTGGCTAGGAAAGCAGAAATCTTTGAAAGCTATTGTAGTTCTTTGTGGTGAAATAATACAATCCACATTATAACACGATGTGAGCTGATAAGTCATGAATGTATGGAAAACTTAATGCAAGTTTATTTTCCTGTTTGTGTGTCCACTGAGGATCTTGGAAAGTCCCTATTAGTTGAGCATCCCTCTTGTTGGTTAGAATTCTGACTTGATACAACTGCTACGTTCACGAAGAAAAGAGTAATCTCTTTTTCTAATAATCAGGCTTTGTCAGACTGTAAGCAACACACTCCAACAGCTGTGCAGTTACCTTCTACATCCGGCTGAGCCCTGATCTGGAAAAATTGTTGTTGGACTAATTCATCTGATTTCTTTATGTCCAAGTACAAAAGGAAAACCCAGTGGAACATACAGATCCTATGCATTCCTTTAGCCATATATGTTTCTCATGTGGAATATGCAATGAAATAAAAATTATGGTCAAAAGAGAAAACGAGTATATTTCTGCCATCTCAGATACATTCAGGGTTCTTTTTTATAAGATATGAAGTTTTGCCCAAATGAGATAGTTGTTGTTTTATAGTGAGGGGGTAATTTAGATGCTTACCTCTCTGATATCATCACTAGTAATATCAAGGCATGAAGCTGCTAGCAGCATAAATGTTTGCAACAATTCTGTTCCCATGATCCTGTGATTCTGTGATCTTGGTTCTTTTCATGAATTTGAAAGGAGACCCATTTTGCACTCTAAGAAAATAGATTTACTCTATATTCACCATGCAAGAGTTTCAGTGTTCTGTTCTGCTTAGTTGTGACACTGGGAACACATGGCTGTGTTGCCTGAGCTTTATTTAGGTAGGGAATCAAATCAATCTTCTGTGATTCTGAACTCTCAGTGGGAAGTAGGAGAGAAAAGGCTGGGAGTTGTTACATTATTTAATATTTTGTTGTATTCAGCTTCAGGGAAGACAAATCCAGTGTCAGTGTACACAAATGAAATACGATTCACAGGCTAACAAATGCTTTTGTTTGCTGTTGCTGTCAGCCACTGAGCACTCCTGTAGGACAGTGCAAATATAGGCCCTGTGTCATATTATTGGCTTTCAAGGCACGAGTGTAGGATTCCTCATAGTGTTAAAGCCTTTCACAGTAAATGTCTATGCTATAAATTTTGATCTGCTTCCCAGATGAATGGACGCTTTGAGTGGAGACAGACTGGCTGGAGCTAAAGTAGTTAGCTTTGATTTACCTCTTCTCTATTATTCAGTCCTATTGAGAATTTTGAGTAGTGGTATCAAGGCATGTTGATTGGCTTCAGTTTATAGATTGAAATAAAATGAGTGATATTTAACCTTGGTCAATACCATGCAACCTTATAATGATATTAGTGGGATGAAGTAATGTGTGGATTTGTAAGACAGAGACAGCGAAGCATGATGTTTGCAAATAAATCCATTGACAGATGAGTTTTCCTCATCAATCATTCAGCGTGTGTGTTTTGTGCAAGTCCTTGAAGGGCTTCCAGTATTAGGGAAGTACTTGTGCAGAGTCTGTGTGTGTCATTTCTTAAGCACCATTTATAGTTAGCCTGATTTGTAATGTTTGGTTTGCATATGTTAGGCATATTCATACAGTGCAGTGCACCTCAGCTGCTTTTTTCCCTAATGCTAAAGTAGTTAGTTCCTGTTCTCCAGCTCTCATAGGTTATTAGTCCTCCTTGCTTTGTAGTGGAAGTAGTTAGTTATTTGCAGGTAATCCAAAAGAAGTGGTTTGTTTTCTAGAACCCTGTTCTGACGCTCTGGGCTGCCTCATGGATACCTGGTTGCTTCTAATATTCACTTCAGATGAAATCATGTGTATTTAAGGGGTGGAGTAATTTCCCTGCTAGTTTTAACTAGCTTGCCAGCTAAGAAGGAAATTATCCTTTCTACTTTCTTCAGCAAGTAATCAGTGATACCAGAGTAACTTTCCAGGTAACTGTTAATGAGATTGATTAACAGTTTTCAGTTCATTAATGCTGTGTGAAACTCCTCTGTTCTGCTATAAATCACAGGTGAATTTTAACCAGTTATCAGTACTGACACTTCCAAGTACTACACAATAAAAAGGGCAACTACTGGTAGGAAGAAAAAGACAGATGTGCAACTGGCCTGAAAACGATCAGCGGTCCTAAACCTCCATACGTCTTTGCCAGCAAGATTTCAGGGTGGAAGTGTGTTAGCTTTGTGGGAATCTTCAGGCACCCTTTGAATGGGAATGCCTGTCTACTGTGGCAGCTATAAGTTATAGTCCTCCAAGAACTTATTTTGTCCTCTGCATATTTATCATTCTGTCTGGTGGCCCAAGGTTAAGCCAGAATTAGGATATTTATATCTTGAATATTACTGTCACCAACCGACACCAGAGTTAGACACAGTTAAACCATATTTGGCCATTGCATTGGACACCATGCACTGGAGGGAAATTTCCGAAAAGGAGAGGGGAGGGGCTGAGTAGTATCAATTGTTACCATGCAGAAAAGTGATGGTTAAGTACTTTGCATGTATAATTCTGGTTGATGTCTGGGCATGTGGTGAAATGGCCCATTCTCACTGTGTATCTGCTGTTACTGTGCACTGTGCCTGGCTGCTGTTGCTCAGGCAAAACTCTGAGCAGCTGAAAGTGAAGCCTGATCCTGAGCATTGAGGCCTTATTTTTCACTTCCCATCTCCTAGAAAGGAATTAACTTAAACAAAGTGAAAAATGGGATCCTTAGAGCCTTTCATTTAAATAGAGGTCTATAAATGAAGCACATTTTATCCTTTCTCATCTCTGTTGATATTTTCAGACCCACCCTGCCCTTAGACTGACAAAAATGCTCAGCATTTTGTTGCATGACTATATCAGGCTCCAGTGGAATTGGAAATGGTAGCAACCCTGAAGCCGCTAGGTCTGTCAGAGGCTATGAAACTCCAAAGTGTGTGCAACACAGCATGGATAGAACAAAGCCACAGCAGGAGATTTAGTCCATCTCACATGACTTGAAGGCTGCATAACGTGTTCAGGTTGATAACCGTCTTTTTATTCCACATACAGAACATAGATGTGAACAAGAAGTCTGCAGACAATTTGAAGTTTACTGAGTAAAGCCAGATACAGCTCAGTAAGCTTTTGAAAGACTGTAATGCAGTTCGCAATCAGTAGTACTGCAAGTTTTAGGAGATTTGCTCCAATGGGCTTGCTCTGTATTTTACATGCTGTATGTGATGCTGGCTAGAATATTCTTAAGATGGTGCTTGGAAGGAACATATGATATAATTGTTCCTTTTCTGTGGCAGAATCAGATATGAAGAGCCATGCAGCCAGGTGACAGCATGCACTGGCAGCCCAAAACAGAAGGAGAGTCCTTGCGGGAACTGCTTCGTGGATGTAAAGCCAAGAGTTATGCCCATGGCCATATCCTCTGAAGTAGCTGCTGAAATAAATCAATTATAAAGAGCCTGGGAACAGCTTCCATTGTGCATTTCCTTGGTGCCATTTCTCAATTAGTGTCAGTGAGCTCAGGATTGAGGTCTGAAAGTGGCCTGCCTGTGTGTCGCCTGCCCCTATTTCTGTCTTTGTGACAGGGCTCAGAGGAACAGTGAATCTCTTTTTATTTTGGGGTATTTTGTATGTGAGACTAATGTAACCATCTATGCAATTGCCTATATAGAACACTTAAAATGTATATGTGCCTGTGTGTAAACTGACATTGTTATTATATTAGCAAAGCACCAGTACCCAGCATGGTTTGAGTAGTCTGGACTACCTGTAGTATGCAGTAGCTTGTCTGTGGGCAAACTAACTGTGCCAGTGTAAGTAGTCCTTAGTACAATATTAAGTTTTAAATCTAAGGTGTTCATGTTTCAAGGAGCTGGGTAAATCTAGCTGATCATAGTTTACTTAATACCTTCAGAATGAATGATAATTACTCAGGAGGGTAGTTGTTCTCATTGCTTGGTGGGCCTCTGAATCACTTGGAATACCTCTTGAATTTACCAAACCATGTTGCTGTAGAGGAAAAGAGCTCAGCTGCGGCTCCCTCTTTAATGCCTTGTATTGACAAAACATGCCCAGAAATAAAACAAAATTCAACATGCCCTCTCCTTGAATAACATCATGAGTCTCACAAGGGAGCTACTTCTAAAATCACTCTGATTACGGATTAATCATAATCAGTTATAATTGGTCACTTACTACAGTTTCTCTGCACTTACGCCAATACTGTAGATCAGTAGCGTTAGATATTAAAAGAGAAAATCTCACAGAACATAGCTGGTTAAGAAATGGTCTATTCTCATATTTCAGAACACCCATTCATCCGAAGGAAAACTGATAGCAGAACTGTTTTTTAAAAAAATCTCTGAATTGAAAAAATTGTTAAAATATCATCTCTCAAAGTTAAAAGAGAGTGGGTATTGATTTAGAATTGTTTTCTATTTCAAAATTGTTGTCAACTTGCATTAAGAAAAGAGAGAGGGAAGGAGGATGAAACTAAACAAAATTATCAGACAAGAGAGATGTAAACTCACTTGAATTCAACTAAGCTAAGAAACAGGAGGAACTTCTTGTATAGAAAAGATAAAAAAAAAAAAAGGCTTCATACACTAAATAAATACATCAAATAACTGCTTAAAATCAGTGGGCTAAGGTAGATCCATACAGCTATAATTAGGGGTAGCAAAAGTATGTGTTGGTCTCTTCCAGCGCCACATGTAATTTCCTGGACTCTCCCAGCACTTTGTCCTGGTGCTTGAAAGCCTCTTGCAATTCCATTAACCAGTATTCAGGATCCAAATGCAGGTGGCAAAGGTACGCTGAAGTGTGAAGAGACCAGCATCTCAGGGTTAAACTGGCAGACTCATTGCCTACCACAAACTGTGTGAGGAGTTCTTGACAAATAGCTGCCTGGCTGTGAGGAATCAGCCAAGCTTCACCATTTTTCTTCTGCGTTCCTTTGCTGCTGCTGGTAACAGTTCTGCTGATTAGCCTTTCTGTCAGCAAGATTCATAACTCTGGATTGTCTTGGACTACTATCACGGTTTGTTTCAGAGACTATTTCATAAAGGGCATGCTTTCTCTTTCTGTAAGTAATTCGTCCATTTCAGTAGCTGAGATCATCTGTTAATGCTGAGCCAGTCCCCCATATGCACTATAACCACGCTATTATCAAGAATAAAAGCAGAGCAGCACATAAGCCCCTGTGTGCATGGTTCTCTAATAACCTTGCATCCCACAACAATGTCAGTGTGCTACTTAGTGAGTACGTTTGTGTACCTGTCCTAATTCTAGCACAAGAAGCAGAGACGGTTGTTAATGTACTTTCTAAAATCTTCTCTAATGATACAAACCTCCCAAGACTGGATGAAATGTTCTCAAATCAATGAGAATTACACACCATTTTGGCATCATTCACAGTTTATCATCTCTCTTAAGGCACTAAGAACTACATCAGAATCTCAACTTTTGCTAAAATAAATAATGCTTAAGTATATAAATTATATTTGATGAAACTATCCTTTTGATTAAAGCATTACAAAGGAACACTGCAGGTCCAAACATCTTTAGGTAAATAAGCAGGACTTCGCATGCACTGTTATTTAACATCTCATTATTTAGATGTTAAACAATAGCTTTTTGTGAAATATACCTTTCTCTATTTTTTCTTCTTCTTTTCCCTGTTTCTTTTTCTTTTTTTTTTCTTTCTCCC
>JANHGO010007192.1:0-20336 GCA_024606505.1 Aquila spilogaster
ATGATGGAGATGATAATATAATTGATTATTTGCAAAATGTTAAGTGGTATGGATATTCATTGGAGCCAAAAAAAAAAAAACAAAAACAAAAGGGGAGGGGGGGGACAAAAATGAGGAACTGTCTTAATAAATCTTGTACAAAACCATGTTGATTTTGCCATCTTGCAATAAAATGAGAGTATTGTGAGTGGGAGTCAAGTTTCACTAACATGAATTAACATTTCATCTTATGCAGACAGTTTGGCGTGTGAGTGCATGAGAGACTTGCTTAAGTTTTTCAAATCACTTAGTAAGGATATTTAAGTCTTTCCCTGATAAATTCACTTGGTAACTTTTCATTTTGTAAATAATAAATTTTTGTGATAAAATAATTATGTTCCAATAGCAGTATGGTTTCTATTGCTTGTAATTGAATATGAGCTTATTTTATGGCTTTTAACGAAAAAGTGACTACTCTGATTTCTGAAGATATATTTTTCTGGTTTGTTTTAAGAACCTTAATAATGAAAATTATTGTTTGAAAGACATTCATCTTCACAGTGTACAATCCAACAAGTTCCATGAAGCAGTCACTTAGTGCTGATTAAAAAACAAACAAACAACAAAAAAGCATCAAAAACCTGCATACAATGGCATTTTTAATACATGGATGGACAAGCTGACTTAATACACTGCTTTATTTTTAAGGACTGATTCTGTAAGTGGATGCAATTATAAGAGGTTAATTTATCACTGGGAACCTCTGCGGCCATGTGTCAAGAATACAGCTCAAAAGGAAAAGATGCTCCAGACAGTTGTTGCTGTCAAGAGGTTAAACGTTTATTTTTAAATGCTGAAAGTGTAGTTTATGGTTTCTAATAGAATTTTCACTTTTTTCCAGATAAATGCATTTGAAATAACTCTTTAACACCCTTTTCCCCTTTTCTTAAGATTTTATTTTTAGTATAAATGCCATGAGACAATTGTGCTTAGCTGGACACTTTTGGAGTTGACTTTCCTTCTCTGGTTGAATTCCAGATTTTGTGGTGTTAATGCATATGATGTGACTTGCAGCTGTGAAACAAATATTTATTTTTTTTAGATTTTTAAATGCAGTGACAAAAAAATTCAAGCTATAATAAAAGACTTGAATGAAAACCTTTGTTGACTGATGTGTATGGATGCTTGCATCATGCATCAATGATGCATGCGATCAAAGGGTAACTTCTGTGTGCAGTGAATCAAGAATGCAGCTAGGACACTAAGATCTCATTTTAAAAGTAGAGAAATGGATTTGTTAGTATAAATTGTTGAACGTGCCGTTAGATGTGGGTATACAAAGCAGTCAGTGCAGTTAAGAGCATTCTTTCCATAACTGTGTTTTTACAGCATTCTGATGCAGTGTAACCTCTAGTAATTTCTTTGTGTGCAGCCTTTGTATCTCATCTTTTCCAACATGTGTTACCTGGCTGGCAAGCTCTCCCTGTTGTGAAATACGAGAATCTGCAAATGCTACAGCAGATTGATCTTATTATGCATGGGAGAAAGGAGGAAAAAAAGTACATTATGCCTTCATTTTACCAGGTAATATTAAAGCTTCTGAGATTATAGAACACCAAACTTGTGAAGGCAAGTACTCAGAAATTAGGAAGTGACTGACATCAGGCTCTCTCTCCCATGTATATCATTACATGAGTAAATGCTGTTTCTTCCCCTGCCTTCCATGGGACCGTTCCTTCACTCAGTGCACCCAGTTGATACGTGCGTTATTTTTCTGCTCAGTTGTGCAGGTCTGATTGTAATGCATATCATCTAAACCCAGCACTGTTTGTTTTTTTTTATTTCCCTGTAGGTCATTCTGTCATATTGAATTCTTCATCTTATTAATCTGAGAGATAAGCAATAGCCTTATGCTGTAGATGAGATAGTCAGAAACAGAATTCAGTCCAGTTATTGAATGTTTGTTTATGGAACGTTATTGACCTTTTGCTCAATTTAGGATGTGTTACAAAACTTTAGATGTCCTTCATCTTGGAATTGTAGTTAACATTGACTAAAACTGCTGTGACAATTACTTCATGTTTCTCCAGCGTCAGAAAGACAGATGGCTCTCTTGGAACTGTAGTGGAATTGGTAAGCTGTACGGGGTTGGACGATTGCTTCAATTTCACATGGAAAGAAGCCCATGGGCAAAGCGGGGGGAGAGTCATGTTACTTCAGACTGCACTAACCTGAGACATTTTTGCACTTTCAGCCTTCATTCTATCCACTTCTACAAGAAATGGAGTTGGATCCTACAGAGCAGGATAATACCTGCTAACCACTCCTGGTTATCGTGCAGGTGCTAGCTGTTCAGTGCAGTGAAACAGGTGCTCTGGTATGAAACATTACACAAGGTAAAAGACTTTTATGTGGTACTAGAACAGTGACTAGTCGTTGTGTTACTTCTGTCATGCAGCTGTTAATACTTACCTTGTCCTTAGGTCTGCTAAGGGTCTTAACAGCTGTGTGAAGGACCTAAGCTTAAGCTAAACACTGAATTGTTTCCTCTGGTTAGAAAAAGTGGGCAGCTGAAGTGTTTTCTCTCCTACTTGGATCAAGTGGCATTTTGCATACAGTATTCAGTGCTGTGTGTCATGTGAGGAAGGAAAAAAATCAACTTTCTGCTTAGGTAAAATTGCCATGGTGTTATAGAAGAAGGATGCTTTCCTCCTTGTCGCATCTCCAATCAAACAAGGAAAACATGTAGGCTTTCAAAAGGATCATGTGAGCAGCTGGGGGAAAGTAGTATTTTGGGTTCCAGTGAGGGTGTTTTATAATAATTAAAAATCTCTAAAGCAGTTTTGATAACAGGATTAGCATTCTGATAAGCATTCAGAATTACCATTGGAGAATGCTAGCTGTATCTGTCTTCATTACGTTTGCTGAAGGAAGGTTTGTTTTTGTCATAGCAGTGGATTTCCTGCACCTGTTGCGGGTACAGAACTGCAGAGTGCACCTGTGTGACAGAACTGCACGGACTGTTTTCTTTACCTGTATCACAGAAGCGTGCACAATGTTCTCCAGGGGAAAATCAAAGGGCTGTTGCTGTGAGCCAGTGTAGCACTATTAAAACTGAGCCCTGCTTAAGCGCTTTGTAGGAGTTGCTACCATTAAGGCTGTTAGTAATGTAGAACATCAAGATGCAGAATGCCCCTCAAAAGGGTTTACGCTCCTATGAAGGATTTCAATTCATTGCTCTGCTCTGCATTGCAGTAAACTTGGTTTATCCAGGAATGAATGCAATGTGGTACCGTCAGATACAAATAGCTATAAAACAGAGCTCATTGTTTAAAGGTATATGATTGTCTGCAGTTAGGATGAACACAGAGTGAAGGCTTTCCTTTAATAACGTAGTTTTCATCGTGCTGAAGTAGTCTGTGGTGAGCACCATATGAATGGCTTTGACTTTGTGCGTCTGGAACTGTGTACCATAGAGCTGTCATTGCTCATTTGTTGGTAGAACAAAATATTAGTGCCTCCTGACAAGGGATGGTCTCCACTGCTTACCAGTGGGTGTTTCTCAGTTAGTGGGTCAGTCTGAGCGGGGTGAACTAATCATCAGGCTGCTATCTTGTCTTTGAATGTGCTGTTCAGTTTTGTGTTAGCCAGGTTTGAAGCAACAGTGTTAAGAACCTTCCCATGACCTCTAGTGGCTTAAAACTGGGTAACAGTGTTCTGTAACACTACACACTGGAGCCTCCAAGAAATCCAGCCCTGTTTTTCTGGAGTACATATGCTCTTATGTGTCGATACAGTAACACCAGCAGCCATAGTGGCTGTACACGGCCTATCTTTTGGCTTCGAGTATACTGTATGGGTCTTCTGCAAATCTGCAAAGTAGTGTGTTGCTGAGGCCGGGAATGGGAGCAGGGCTAACAGCTTTTTTATTATTATTATTTTTTCACCAGTTTCAAGAGTATTAAAGAAGAAAAGGAGGGCTCTGAACCTTGTTCAGGGTATGAACCGTAGGGATGGGTAACGTTTGGTGTGGTTCGGTATGCGCATTTCTCGGGTAATGTTAGTCCCAGCAAGACTTGAGGCTGGGCCAGCCCGTGGGCAGGGCTCTGTGCAGGGACTCACGACGTGCCTGGTGATGCGGGAGTTCCAGCGAGAGGGAAAAATGCTGTGTGACGCAGAAGGATTTGACTTCAGAGGCTTTTGCAGAGACTGGAAGTGAGTTTCCTTCCCTCTTGAGCAGGTAGCCCAGCCTTGCTGTTAGAGTGGAGGTGGCGGGCTGTAGCTGAAACCCAGCTTCCTGCAGAAACGATTAGCCAGATGGTAGGGCTGAAACGAATTTGTGCCTTAATTCCATACAGAGGCTTCTTAGGTGTGCTTCTTAACCAGTGCTTGAGTACCCTGCGAGCTGCGCGCTGCAGCTCAGCGCGGGTACCGAGGTCCCAGCGCGCAGCGGGGTGCCGGGCTTCAGCTGCCGGTACGTACAGGGAGAGGGCGAGGGGGTGCGGCCGTACCTGTGCCTGGGGGAGGAGCTGGAAGGGGCCTGCCGCTGCTTGCAGGAGCCTTCGAGCACCGTGCTGCCAGGAAGCCTCCCGTTAGGTAGCCTCGCGTCCCTGGGCTGCCCTGCATGGCTCCCTTTCAGGAGCCTGTATTTAACCGCAGCACAGCAAGGGCGTGTTGGGGGCGGCTCTCGGGGCTGCTCCTCGGCTCGGACCCTCCGCCCCGCGGCGCTGGGCGGTCCGTCCCGCCGGGTCCCGGGGCCGTCGTGGACGGGGTAAGTGGGGAGCGGAGCGTTGTTCTCGGTGATCCGGGGGTTCTTCCTGAGCCGCCCACGAAGCGTGGGAGAGCCGCTTTCCTTCCGCCGCAGTTTGTGCTCGCTGCTCGGCTGCTTCCAGTGTTAGGAGTAGCGGTCACGGGTAAAACCGACAGCGAGAGATGTCTGTATGCCGTTTCAGAGCTCCTTAGTTGTGGCTTTCAGGAATTTCTGTGGCGTAAGGGCAGTTTGTAGTTACTCCTTGCAGTGCTGAGGCTGGGCCGGCACGCGGACACGTGCAGGGCGAGGAGTGAAAGAACTGACGGTGCGTTGTCACAGAGCGTTGTTTTGTGTCTGCTAAGAAAATCGGTCCTTGAAACATGTGAGGTCGTGCGTGTGCCCCTGCCGGCCCCGAGCCGGAGGAAGCCGTGCTCAGGGCGTACCCTGCGGTGTTGGCTCTGTCGGTACCAGTCGGTGTCGCGCAGCTCCCAGGAGCGCTGGGGAACTGCTGCTCTGGGATCACCTGGGCTGAAAGCTGTCTCCATGCGTAGCGGTGCAGGTGCTGCAGGGAGAGCATAAAGGAGGATGACCTCTGTCTGGGAACCCCCCGTCCCACCCGAGTTCCTCCCGTTGCCCTTGCGGGCCACTAGTTGCTCCCACACTGTCGCATGGCAGTCAGTAAGTTGCACAGTTTCAGTGTGTACGACCGTTTGCTTCATTTTATCTGCTTTCCTGTGTGTTCACTCACTCACTGCTGCTGGGGCCTTGCGTCCTGACAGTGAGCTCTGTGTGCGCCGTTATACGTTACTTTTCCTAGCAAGTCCTAGCAGCCCAAATGTCGTCTGTTTTAAGACGACATTAAGCTAACCACAGAGTAACTGTTATAAGGGTACCGCTGTGACTCTGACTTCTCTTGCGTCATTGTAGCTAGTTCAGAACCGCTTACTATGCGGGAACAAACAGCACTGCTCAGTGAATACATCTAAACGCAGCACAGGGTTTGAAGGAAAAGAAGTGGTTTTCTGAAGGACAAAACTGCATTGTGGTTCCAGGTGCTGCTGTACCATTGCAGCTTTACTGGGGCTTTGTTCCCCTACGGGGCAGTTAGAAAAGGCAATTTACTGTAGATTACCCAGGACCTCACTCATAGGGCATCTTTTGTTCTTCGGAGGTAACTCGAAATGAACAGAAACCAAAGATCAAATGATGATTTTAATAGACTTTAGAACAGAGTGTACGAGTATAAAACACTGGTTTTGTATTTCAAAAGTTGCAGGAAGATAGCCAGTCATTTTAAACAGTCTTCTACAAAACATATGCCAGTAGATTACATAAAAGACACTATATACAATATAAAAGAGCAGAAAACAATCCTCACTGTAAAAATAATTTAAAACAAAGTATTTCAATTTAAAATATCTCCTATAGCACAAACTAATACATTGTAACATGCAAGTGAAAACTAAACATATTGCATTCTTTAGTGAAGCCAAATAAGAGCTGTATTAAATTTGGACAATGAGACAACATGCCAACGTTTTTAGATGAATACAGGAAGCTGTCCTTAAATACTCATTAAGTGATGTATCTTATCTTCAAAGAACAGCTACTATACATCTCCAAAATGTAATAAATATTAAAGCAAAGTATATGAATAATCTACATCGTAGAGTTCATTTGGGCCAATGTTGAAAAAAGTGGTTTATATAAAAAATGCTGATTCACTTACTACTGCACTGTGCAATTTTACAAAGTAATTCTAAAGGCCTGGAAACAATCCGCACTTGAACATTTGCAACGTCCAGTTTTAAGGCAGCCTAGCACTGTAATACGCAGTGTGATAATTGGAGTAGCTGCTTTGCTTCTAAGATGCACGGTGGAGCTAGCAGGTGGAAAATCACGTTCCCCATCTGGGACATCACCTCAGAGCAGCGTGTCTCCAGGCGAGGTGATTAATCTGTATTTCACCCACACAGCAGCGGAAGCAGAGGCTCTTGCTCTCTGAGCAAGTTTCTTCTGATTCTGTTACCTCTGTAAGTATTACAAGAAGAAATTTGTTTTTTGTGCCTTCACACGTGCTGGTAGGAACGTTTTTCTGCACTCAGCCAAGCCTCCGTGTTAGAGCCTTGGCAGCTGATCAAATACTATTGTTAATGCAAGCTGCACCACATTTGACTTTTTGTATACAACATGAAAAACTTCTACCATAGGGAATCCATTTTGTTTAAAATACTGTTGTTCCAGTATTATAATTGCTAAGGAGCCAATGTCAACATTGCTTCTTGTCCACAGGAAGTATTAAGCTCAGTAACTGAAGCATTTTCACAGCACTTCTTATCAGTCTAAAAAACATTAGGAGTTTTCAAGTGCTTACTGTCTTGTTTCCATGTTTAACTATCTACTCACATTTAAGTATGTCTCGAACATACAAACTAACTGTTAAAGCAAAAAATTAGCTGCCACAGTAGGTCGTAGAAAATGCCAGTGTTTAATGATAGGCTATGCGAGAACGAAAGGTTTAGCAGAAGCGTAAGAAGTTTTAAATAAACCAAACTGTTACAAAGCAAGAAGTGTGATAATACCATTCTTTGGTCTAAATTAGCTGTTCCCTTTATATTAGTTTAACATTCCAATGGCTTTTTCAAAACTGTTTAAAAATAATAATATAAGCTGAAATTTATTATGCAAAATAGGTATTATATACATGGATGCCTGATCAGATGACTTAAGAGTGAACATAGTAACAATTGCTTAGATATTCCTAGTACCTTAAAAAAAAAGTTAGTGTTGAGTGTGCAGTAAGAGAATTTTATTGAAAAAGGTAAAAAACTAAGCATGAAAATCTGTTTCAGTTGTTTATAAACACCACATCCTTATGGTTTGCTTGCTCTAAATCCAGACGTAAACATTCATCCTGACATGCCAAAGCTCCTAATGCTGGTGGAAGATTACTGTAACCAGTGATCACTTTACAACTTGTTGCTTGTTGGATGATCGTTCCCTGCAGCTTCATTTGTGTAAGCTGATTCATCCGCTGCATCTTGTTCAACTCCATCTTCCCCAAATGCAGCTTCCTCTTCCCTTTCTGGAGCGTCCTCATCCTCTATGCCATTGTAAAACTCTTCAATCTCGCTCTCATCCTCCACATCTAAGCTCTGACTACGACACGAGCCACTTTCGCTACTACTCCCACAAGAGCTAGAAGATATCATATCGTCTTCAGAATCTGAGTATACCTCAGCTCCATGGAAAATATAGCGATTTGGCGGTAAAAATAGATACTGAGTACCTGAAACAGAATTTAACAAGTCAGTATCACAGAATGGCTGAGGTAGGAAGGGAGCTCTGGACCAGGTCACCTGGTCCGATGCCCCTGCTCAAGCAGGGGCAACTAGAGCAGGCTGCCCAGCAGAAACAAAAAGCTGAAATTATACAGACAAGATCTTGCAGACTTCTGGTTAAAAAGTACCTGCACTGATGTATTTTCAGAAGTTAAGCTTATATGACAAATAAGATTACATCTGAAACTTGTACTTTAGTGTATTGTTAGGAACAGCATTTAACAAATGCTTCACTGGGAAGCTAAACATTCCCTCTCCTCCCTCCCTTTGATTTAAAAGCAGCATTTAAACTCTAATGTTTAGCGGAGCTTTTTGTTGGTACACGTTGTGTTCACAGCTAAAATGCAATTGGTTGTACCAGAGAATTGGAACCCACCACACAGAGTACTTGACAAAATTCAAGCAGCCTTTGCTTTAGAGAATTGCAACGTAATTCCCGGGTCTCCATCCTCACTGACTTTCTAGCGCGATTACTTGTTACACCAGTTAACTGACTGCACGCTGGAAGGCTTCTTCGGAAAATGTGATGTTTCCTTTGGAACGTGCCTGGCTCCAACTGTGTGATTTGCTTTTCAGATCTTTTTGTGACTTTGTCACTCGGTCCTACAAGATGGCTGGCAAACCCAACTGTGACGTGGTGTGCCTGGTGCCTTAAAACTCCCAAGAGCAGCACAATTTTTCTGGAAATGCATTAGAAAATGTAAGGCAGGTGGGTTTCTTTTTGATACTTAGCTTCAGCCTCCTGAACTCTGATTCTTCTAGAGAGTTTGTAATCACTGATTATAAAGCCTACTCTAAATTACAGGAAGTTTTCCTATTGGCTTCTGCAAATGAAATAAACTCTGCAATGACACTGAAAAACGTAGATACTTGTCTGAGCAGAAATAACCACAAAAAACACTGATTCCCTCAAGAGCAACTTATTTATTGCTTTAAAGTAAGTCTAGAATAAACACTTAAGTCAAAATCTGCAAGAGAATGAAATGTTAACACTTACCATCCAGCCTTTTGCTAATCTGTTCTTTCGCAGATCTGTTTACCCAGCACTTCTTCACTATTTCATTTTTTTCTTTGCTTTCTCCGTTGTTAGTTCCATTTTCCTTCATTGTTTCAGAGTTCATTGATTCACTAGTAGTATTTTCAGGGTTTTCAGAGGATGCCTGTGTGTCTTGAAGCTTTTCCTCTGTGCAGATCCCTTTAGTTTCGGAAGCAGGATCACAGTTTTCTACCTTACATTCAGCTGTGTGTTCTGAGGGTGCCACCAAAGTATCCGGTGGAGTCATTTGTTCTGGTGAACCAGAGTCTTCTGAAATGTTTAAGGGTGTAGGTGGTAGCTCAGATGAGTGCGTTTCGAGCTCCTTGTGCATTCGTGGAGGCTTTTCTGTTATTTCTGAAAGTTTTACTGAGTTGTAGCACAGTTTTGTATATTCACTACCTAGCCTTTGACATAATTCATTAATAATAACGTCACAGTCTCCAAGAAGCTCCACATCAAAGTGTAGATGAGGCAAAGGTTCCCTATTAATTAAGATCTGAGGCACTTCATGGGGGATGGAACCTAAACATAGAAAAGACAGGTTAAAGACAGGCATTTTGGTTTTACTTTTTACCAAAGATCTGCCAAGAAAACTTCATTTCTCACAGTTGTCTTCAGACAGATCTGGAATACAAGTAAATCTTAACTGTAACAAAGCTGAAATGGCAGTGTGAGGTGCTGTGCCTATGCAGTCTATCTAGGTTTTCCCATTTCTTGCGGTGCAAGGTGTTTTTCTACTTCACCACTAAGAAACCCATGCACAAAAATGCTGACTACAGCAATGTTTGGCCACATGTTAAAAAGATTATTAGAGTGATATAATTTCTTTGAAGAACTGCAATGATCTTGTGCATTCATTTTATGCACTTAAAATGCACACAAAGAATATACTGCTGGTAACTGACATTCTCTTAATTAGGTCAAAATATTTACACTAACCTCCCCATCAGCCTGAACACAAGCCTCTTGTATGAAGAAAAGAGGGTGTCAGTACAAAAGTGTTGGCTGTGGTACTGTTCCCTGTGAGCAGCACGTGGCTGGCGCAGGCCCTTCTCAGGCTTGCATGTTAAGTATGAGTTGTGTGCTTAATAGGCAAATAATTAATCTGGGATTGTATTTTCTAAGCCCCCCTGAAAGACTTTTTTTTTTTTTGCAGTAGCATAGATGCTTTTCCTTATCACTTTTAAGAACTAATGATCCAAATGCTCTTACATTATATAATGCCCATAATGTATCATTTAGCGTAAAGTATTGACTGTAATTACAGCTCAGACACCTGATGTAGCTGGTCCATTTCTTTTGATACTACATTTATATTTTAAAAGACAATTACTTTATAAATCTTATAATTCCAAAAGCATATTATGAACAGGGAGAGAACTAAATTAATGTCAGAACGAAGACATTCAACTTGTAGCAAAGTAGTTCTCTGGATTATAAATTCATTACTTTGAGATCTCCACTCTGCCTTGGGCGTAGAAAAAGCACTCAATTTGTTGCTTTGCCCATTTTGTATTTTAGCTTTACAGTCGTACTAGAAAGTTAGATACTTAACCTGCTTTGTTCGCTGACTCACACCTCAAGCCTTGCTGGAACTCTTAAGGGAGAATTCTAATTTCATCCAACCTTTTTTGAAAGAAGAAATTTCCGGTGACAATCACTTACTTGGAATCAATGCTACTGGTCTTACTTTCAGTGAAGACCCAATGACAATAAGGAGATCAACTTCATTTTTGTCGTACTTCATGGCGCGATGGAACTGCTCAGGTAAGTTCTCCCCAAAGAACACTATGTCAGGCTTCATGATAGCAAGTGGTTCATCAGGCGGACAGCGAGGACATCTAGGAACAACCTGCAGTAGAACAGCTTGTATCACTACTGTGGCTGCAACCTTGAAAGCCTCAGATTTTAGCAATTCACAGTGACTTATTCTGGCATAAAAAGAAGTTTCAGTGATATTTCCTCTGTGGATGTACATCTGAATACATTTCTTACTCTGGTCTGCCCACAGAACTACAGCGGGAATGAAGAGGGAGTCCTTTTATGTCCAAATGGAGAAACAACAAAAGTCTACACCTCAGTTCTTAGCTAACAACCTAGCCAAAGTCTAATGTGTAATTACCTCCTAGTGGAGAGGAATATAATTTTTTGATTGAATCAGAACAAAAGCTTCGATTTCAGTATCAGTTTCCATTACACGATCTGCTATAAACCCCTTCCTAATCAAACTGTATGTTAATAGAGCATTACCTCTCTACTTTCTCTTCTCCTCCAAGGAGATAGGTTGCATAAAGCAACGTGGCACTGTAGCAGGTGGCTAGCAAAAAGCATACAGAACATGAACATGGGAAGATCTTTTGTCTGGTCTCCATTTTAACATTTCCATTTCCTCCAGCAACAGAGCAGAAGTGGCCACTAGTTACATTTGTAGAGAAGCAGAGTCCTTTTCCTCTTGAAACCATAGGATTTTCTGACCTCTTTCAACTTAATACTTTTTCAGGGATAAGAAAAGCAAACAGGTGAGTGATGCAAGTACAGACAGACAAGACTACTGCTGAGCAATTTCAAATTATTTTCTCAGCTGTAGTCTCAAAAGTAAAATACCCCAGAATAAGTCTAAGGAGCTAAATGTAATTACTGCTGTAGGACTGTAGCTGTAAGCAAATGAGTGCTTCGTAAAAGTGTAAAGAGATGTATAAGGCCTATTATAATAGGAATATATATATATAAAGACACTTGAACAGATAACTGCTGTTTTTTGATGTCTGTAGTAGGACCAAAGACAATGCTTGCCATATGAGAAAGCAGCACAAGTAAAAGCCCTCCTCTGTGGTATGAAAGAATCTTCTAAAAATTCAAGTCTTCAAATAATCTAATCCTTCTTTAAAGAAATCTCTGTAGTAGAAGTGTGTAAGAAATGATATAGCACAAGGACTAGGAAGTGGGATAGAGAAAGTCTTCACTTACCCAAGGTGAGGAGCAACAGCCCAACCAACTGAACAATTCCCCAAAACACAGTAGGGAAAAATCTTGAGATTTTTCCTCGGATCTTTCCATATTAGAAAGAAAGGTAACAACACACCAATGTCTGGAACTTTTCTGACACTTTTTACCCTGCTATTTCTTCTGCCGAAGGAAGTAATGCCTTTGCATTTTAAATTGGAAGACTTAGGAAATACATTTATTTGCGCTGTATTAGGAAGAAAACAAAGATCTCTAATTTAAACCCTTTAAAAAGGCCAACGGATAGTAATGGTTTCCATCATCTCCCACAGGAAGTCCAATAATGTTATTTAATGGATCTGCATACAGCAACTGCTGTCCCTGCCCAGATCACCTGAGTTACTGTAAAGGGGCCCATGAATAGGTTTCAGCACTACGCTACTCACCAGCTTCACTGCTAATCCTCAGAAAGGTCATCAGTAAGGGGGAGATCTATTCCAAGAGCTGAAATTGATACCAAGAAGTTAGGGCTAGATAGCTGGCTGCTCAGCTGCCTGGGATCCTCCCTCCCTCCAGGGGTAGCACAGCCCAGAACCACCAGAACCACACCACCTCTGCTGCTGTATTTGTCTAATGAAAGAGAAGTGGAGTTCCTCATTAGCTGCGGATGTATCAAAAACAAGATCAGTAAAGAGTGTGTTGGTTTAAGAACATCGAAGAACAGGTGCGTGTTTCTGTGGGCCTTTGCATCCTAAATCTGAGATGCCTTTGCTGTTTCTTGAAGCTGCTTAGAGTAGTCTAAAGCACAAAGAAATTCGCATTTTTGAAAATAATCAAAAATAGTTTTACTCAAAAGTGTTTTTTTGTGGAATGTATAGATGCTGCTGCATCTTGTGTAGCAAGATGGTTGTGTGCAGCAGCCTACGAACAGAACCATGCTGCAGGGAACTAACACGCTACCTTGGAACTGGCAAAGAAATTAAAAAATAAATGAAGAGCAGCAATGAGAAACTGGTGTTTTTTTTAAGTGTCCGTCTCTAGCGTGTTGAAAGGGAATCCTGCCAGGAAGATGCTGAAGCACTTAGAACTGTTGAAGGAAGGAGCAGAGCAAAGGAAAGCTGATATTTGTATGGAAAACAGGACCTGGGGTCACAAATAACTCAACTTCCAAGTAGTGGAGGACAGCAGAGAATACAAACTGGGCTTCCTACTGGGACTAACTCCCCAAACCATTTTTAGAGAAAAGAGCTGTTGAAATTGGCAGTGTTTTGTTGCCTAAGTACAGAACCAGTTTCTTTGGATAACTAAGGAATTAATTCAGCATTCTGGAGAAGCAACAGAAAAAGCAGCTGTGTAGCACTGGTTTGAGAAGCAGAGATAATGGTGGTAAACTGAACAGGTTTTTTTTGAAGGACACTTTTTTTCCAATGGTGCTATTTCTTGTTATATATTATATGTAGATATATATACACACACATTCAGTAATAACTATATTCATGTTGTGGAGTACCAGTAATTCAGTATTACAGCTAGGGCCTGCTCTGGAAAAATACACCTGTCAAATGTACTTGTAAGAGAACTGCTGAGTCACAGCCTGAACCACAGATTGAGCACCTGAAGAAAAGACCCGGTCAGCCCTGGGAGCACAGGTGAAGGCAATTCACCTATGCAACCAGGAGGGGTGGAGCCTGGCTCCATCCCTCTTAGACCTCATTTAAGGGCTGACTGCCACTGAGGAAGAATCGCTTGCTGGAGATCTCTCCTTTGTGGAGGAGCAAGCCTAGATCTTCAGATACAGGTGAGCATCCTTTTTTTGTTACACCTTCTCATTGCGCGTATTTAGGACTGGTCCTGCTGCCTTTACAGTACGATTAGGGCTGAAAGCTTCTTCCTTGAGAAAGAACCTCCTTGTTAGAAGTACTGTTGTACAGGCTTCTCTCCCCATCCCTATGCTCTCCCTGCTGGCTGTGAGCAGGGGCATGCCACAAAAGCGCACTGATTGTTGTTAGAAGGAATACTTCCACTAACAATCTAAATGGAAACAATCTGAATGGAAAGCTGCACCATGCTTAGGAACAGTTGTTTAGAAGGAAAAGAAAAACAAAGCCCAAAAAGAAAAACAAAGCCCAAATCCCAACCAGCTGGCTTTGAGATAAAGCAGCAGCAAACATCTCTAAGGTAGATCTCTAAAGTAGAATTCGACCTCACAAGTGTTCAGTATTACAAAGCTACAAAGCATCGGTCTTCTGATATTGACACTTCTTAAAACTTGAAGTCAACCATCTCTTAGGAAAGGCTTTCGCTGAATTCTGTTTCAGATATAATGCTTCAAAGATGTTTCCCTATGTTTCTCACTGAAAATTGCAACTGTGGACTCATTTATTGAAAAACATGAAAATGCAGAAAAACAGTCCCTTTCTGTTTCTATAGACAAAATCTTTTTGATCAGAAAATTGTCTCTGTCAGAAGACAGAGAAGAAAAGCAAAGAGGGTCTGACCAAGGCAAAGGTTATTCTACTGACAGAGCAGAACCAACTCCAGGCTTGGCTGTGAAGCACTTCACACCCAAATGTGAGGAGTTCAGAACATAAAATAGTCTTGAAAGTGCATATCAGATATCTCATTTCATCCGTCTTGCTCAGAGGCTGCTTTATATTAGCATTTTCTCCATGCATCATCTACAATTTCAACATTATGAATGCAGGTGAATGCTTTAAGAGCAACTGATGTTATAAATAGCTAGAAATACTTTCTCAGTGTGACTGAGAGCTCAGGTTACCCTAAGGCAGGTATAAATCCAACTTCCTACTTACCGCATTAACTTCTACTCTTCTCAGAACTGCCATCAGAAACAGACTCCAATGGTTTTGGATCTATTTCTTACCCATTACCTAATTTTTGCAGTGTAGTAACAGTATATTCTTTAAATACAAAAGCAAATGCTAAAACATAGATAGGCACTTAAGAAACACAAGGAAAGTTGTGTTTTTTTTTTTTAAATCATACGCCTTTAAGGAATGCAGATCTTTTAAGCAATGCTTTTTGTTTTCAGGTTACTTATCAGGAAGCTGCAGCGATTTAAAGTAAGTTTTTACCTGATTGAAAATATCTCCTCGAACAACTTCACAATCAACCTTGTATTTACAGATCAGGCAGGAAGCTGTTGCAAAGGAACCTTTGGGGGAAAAAAAATACATGGCAGAAGTGAGGACTTTCAGATTTGGTCTTTTTGCCAAAGATGTTATTGACACAAAGGCTGTTAAATTGCAGTGCCAACAAAAAACAATAATACCAGAAGTCCTTAAACAGTAATTAAAAATTAAGAGAAGATGCCTGTGGGTACTAAAGGTAGTTAGAGATGTCAGCCAGGAGAAAGTCTGTTTAGGGATAGGATATACTGAATGTATGAAAACACAAAATACGTTGTATCATTCCCCTACTTTCCATCTCTATACAATTAATAGAAGTGGTGACAGCCCTGCCTTAGCAGCAGCAGGACATGAACCCACACCCATCTCAGCTGGTTTTCAAAGAGCAAAATAACTATGAAAATGCATTAGTGAAGACTTCATTGTAGGCAACTAAGTAGCAGTACCATTCCTCTCAGTAGTTGTCAACAGTTACAGCTATATTGTTCCCATTAGAACAGTGCTCTGGACTTAGCATTCAGCTTAGCTACCGTGTTCGTTGTTTGGCAAGATAAAAGTTGCTCTATGGAGCTCTTGGGCCCTGTTCTAACACAGCTGATGGTGATGATGCCTCAGATCTGGTAGAGCACTCCTGTCTTCATCTGTCTGAAGGCAAACCTTACCTCCTGGCTAACACGTGTTAACAGTGGGAAATCATTGTGGCAAACCAGAGTGGCCTTTTGGTGCACACGTGTACCTGAGAGGTAAGAGCCTCGAGGCCTTGTACCTGTGCAAGGAGTACTGCTAACAGTTGACAGAATGCTGAAGAATGAATTAGCAGATTTGTCTCAACTATGAAACAAGGCTTACAAAAATAATCTGGGGACCTCTGACCTTGCATTGGAATGTGTCAGGCTCTCAGAGCTAAACAACAAACAGATACCCAAGTACGAACCCTTAAATAAGTACTTTCGTTTCTCTTTAACCACTCCCATTAGACAACTAGCTAGCATTAAGCAGTGTAACTGCAGTGTGGATAGCTTAATAGGCTCAAAATAACCCTTGCTAATTTCCAAAAGCTTCAATCCAATAAAAGCATTTTTTATTTCAAAAATCAACTGATACAGGATATACACTAAAGCTGGCCTGAAATCTAATTACTGTATCATGCAGCTGAAAAAACCAACATCTGTGTGTGTCAGTGATGTGCAAAAACACAGCTAAATAAGAATTTTGGGATAAATACCAAATGAGGAATGACATCCAACAGAAAATGCATTATATGCTGAATACACAGGGAAATTAGATTTGGGTTATTCTGTGGGGTGGATTCTATTCTGTTCTCTTTGGTTACTATGACAGAGCATTGCATGTACTCTCTGAATAACAGAAGTTGACAAATCCACCACTGAGTTAGGCTCTGTAGATGGGGAAGATGAGTCCGATCCCTGGAAAAGTGGAACTCTGTAAGAAACAGTTGTAATTAGTGGGCAGATTGCCACCTCTGGTACCAGGCTGGCATCCCTGCACTGCTGACAGCTGAGACAAAGAAGAACAGGGTATCGCTTCATCCAAAGATCACTTGGGATACCATGGTAACAGTACCAACTTCAGCAGTGGGTCTGTTACAGGCAGAAGGAACCACTGCTTCTCTTGCTATCTGTTAGGATTATTTGAAAAGCATCTGGTGGTACTTCTTTCCTGATACTTTGTTCTTTCTCCCTTGCTAGGAGAGCAGCCCTCTGTATTCTTAATTGGAGACCAAGGGTTATTACTGTTAACTCAAAGGTTAACTTCTTAGTTCCAGTCCTACTGCTGCCACCAGCATTAAGTCAGGTCTCACAAACATGCCAACATTGCTTTTAAGCAATTCATTTGCTAAAAGAAATGCACTTTAAGAACTCTAAGTGTTCTTTCCTTAAAAATACATACTTGACCTTCTAACTTGACATTTGAAAGTCTTTGGAAATGGTAAGCACATCAAGCAATTAACTAAGAGGTTCCATTTAATTTGGTATAATAATTAGAGAATGGTTGACACTAAAAATGTAACAAAATGTTCATTTCAACAACAGAGTAATCCACAATATTATGTATCTGAGGTAAGTCACTGAAATGAGAGAGAGCATAGAATTCAGTAGAATGTATTCTAAAAAATCAGTAGCTGAACTCTATTTCATTACCAGACAATTTCCACACTGTTCTCATATGAATATAATGAAGTACCAATCACATAACAAAGGCTAAGGTCTAAGCTTGTGGATCGTCACTGATGCACAAAGACCACCATTTATCATGCATTATTTATGAAAGTGGTATTTCCGCTAGAAACGTTTTTGCTTTAAATACTTTAACTCACAAGAAAGAAAGAGCAGGGAAAAAAAAAAGGCAGCATTTTTAAGTTGTAGAGTACACAGTCATGTAAGCAGCAGAGGCTCATGAACTACACGTGCCTTGGCCAAGCTTATCCTTGTCTCGTCCTCATCTTCCCACTGACTTGGGGACACAGATTTCCATTCATTCTCTTGCTGAATTTAAGAAACATTTTTAAAAGGAACTCTAAACCTCACTGAAGCTGTAAGTTCAAATTAAAGAAAGATTAATGCATTTCATTGAAATAACCCAATATATGAGAGTACTTGCTACAACTACGAGATCGGGTCTTACTGGATGCATCTGAAGAAAACGTTTCTCAGCCTCTCTCTCTGCAATGTTTTCTTCAGTTATTTTACTGGCAATAATTTTACCTAGTATACTAAGTGCTATTTTAAAGCAGAGTATTTGTTTCTGGGAGATACCAGTTTAAGGAAAATATCAACGCCAATAGCAATTACCTTGTCATGCACACCAGTAAGCATCACTCCTACCGATAAAAAATAAGGAAAGGGAAACTAGAATTACTGACCATGACACTGAATTATCCTTTGGATTCCTGCAACCTGTTCCAATGTGTCTATGTTCTGAGTATAGTTGCGAAGCAGTTTTCCTTCTTTATCCATCAAAGCTATGAACTTGTGGCAGAGAGATGGCTGGAATTGGCCTGGATAGATTTCCTATGGAATTCAAAAGTACATTAGAAAGTGTATATGAATATAGAGCATCTTTATTCCAACTGCAGCAATTAGGTACTCTTTTCTGTAATCATCCCCTTTGCATTGTGCCCTTTCTCTCAGATCCAACTCTTCTTTCACCAGCTGAACTTCTCATCATACCAGGATGAACTGCTCCTTGCAGTAGCTGGTACTCTGTTCTTCAGGCAGCACAAGAACAAGGTCTGGGTCTTCTCTGGTTTTGAGAACTATAAAACATGAACGGTTTTCTTCCCCTTCTTCCAAGTAACCTCAGTATTTGTATTAGAAACATGATTTTACTGCAGTCAGACGAAAAAAAAATGATGAGGAACTTGGATTCTGGTCTTTTGGTTAAAGATAAGCAGTTTTTGTTCATCAATGGTATTGGCAGCCATTCCTGGGCTCTCATTCTTTAGCAAACAGAACTACAAAGTGACATAAAGCAGGAGGTAGGCAGCTTTGGTAGACCAGCTTTGCCAATTTATCCAGTTATAACAGTTATCAAAGCAAAACCAAATGGCTTAGAAGGGCAATTCCAATGGCCCAGAAAGACACTCAGCTTTTCTGCTTATTCAAGGAAGAGGAAATTGGCATTTGTAAGGTGTATATAGGAAGAAATGTCAAATCATTCCATGAAAGTGTGCACATCTCCTCACAGTGAATAAAGGAGCTTCCCAGAAGGAAAAAACAGATGCGGGCACTCAGCTGAAGGCTTCACACTAGGAACCTCTGCCTAGAGCTGACCATCCAGGCAGTACCTCTGGTTGCTGTGTGACAAGGAGGCTGGAAGCAGCAGCACTCCATTGCTCAGGAGAACCTCTGAAGAGGAGGAGCTTGAATTCCAGGCCCTCTGCTCTCCTGTCACTCTTTTGCCACTCAACAGCAACAGGGCTGCAGTCTCACCTGGGGAAGTCAGGCCTTTGTACAGAAAGTAAGAAGGAGGGGCTGCCTACCTTGACCAGTAGATACTGAAAGCTGAACTCTTACTTCTGAAGCTATATGGGTCTTTGGATTTAACTGCAGCAGCGATCAAAGACTGCTCACAGTGGTATCGCCTAGATTATGACTAGGCTGTTACAATTACCAGCGGATGGTAATACGGTCCTAAGAACTTCTCTTAGTCTGAACAAGCAAGACGTGCTCTGCCACCAGTAACCATAGGGAGAGAATAATTATAGGAAATGAAGAAAGGACAGACTTTACACTGAACAAGTGGAAACAAGCACTTGTACACAGGAATTGGTGAAGCAGGAAGCAAAATGAGTTTCCATATGTCCTTCTTGTCTCTGAGACATTTTTAATTAATTTCATTAGTATAGCAGAAATCTCTTTGAAAACTGCTCCATCCTCCCCTTCTAGAAATTAACACAGTCCCTGCAAAAAAGACTGATTTTTTTTTTAAAGATATACAGATCTGTGTGTCTACATCAAAACCTGAAATGGGAACAAACTTATCAGTGCATGAAACTGCTTCACTCCTCCTAACTATACAGCGATAAAGTGTGAATATACTGCATGACATGAAACAGCATGCTACAGCACATCAAATTCAAACCTAGTTTTCCACATTACTTGTGTGCTTGCCAGAAGTTTCTCATTTCATTTTTCAGTGAGTGCAGCTGCAGCGAAGAATTTCAAGGAGTTCTAAAATGATGGCAAAATGTTATTTACCCTCCCTTAGATCACAGAACCGTGAGAATGGTTGCATATAGAGTGAACTTATAACAGGAATGGCCAAAGTGGGCTTTAAAAAAAATTAAATATTGCAAAGTCTTCTTAATAAGGCTAATAAACGGTTGCACGCAATGACTAAAGTATCAGCTTTGAGGATATAATAGTTTGCAAAAGCCTGCCCAAGGGGGGAGGCACTATGGCACTGAATTAAGTATCTCATTAAATACCATCTTGTTGAAAAAGGAGAGAGATGGATACCCTTTTGCTAACAGAGGAGTGCAAAATCTCATTTACGCACCCGAAGTATTTTTCTTTACTGACCAAGATAAGATCAATAGGAAAACCATACCTTTGCAAACTTAAAAAATGGCCTGGGATCCTTTCTGAAGTATTCTATATCAAACATTGCTTGAG
>JANHGO010007193.1:0-20334 GCA_024606505.1 Aquila spilogaster
GGAGAGAGAAACAGAGAGAGAGGAGATACGCAAAAAGCATTTCCACATATATTTATACATGTTACCCAAATGCAAGGAGGCCTTATTAGATCAAAAGTGAAGGATTACCTTTTAAAAAATACAATAAAACAAATCAAATTGCCGAAAGTGTGAGATTTTCTAAGCGGGAGCAGGCAGGGAAGAGCTTTCACTGGCATCTAGTGGTACGTTGCAGAAGCGGAGTCGCTGCAGCTGATGGCACAGCTTCACTTCCAAAGTGGGTTTCCCTGGGGTAGCGGAGACTCTGTTCAGACTGGGAGGTCACCACTTCCAAACTGGGCTTAGGGAAAGGCATTTTTGGACATAGCCTAACCCTGCCCTGACAACTTTGTCTATGAAGCCCTTTTGGGGGTGAGCATGAGGCGCTCTGAGTCTATTTTTGACCACCTGAGCAAAACCTTGGGGTCATACCAAGGCATATTTGATTTCTTCTTTACTTGGGGCTTTGTATGAGCCTGAGGGGACAGCAGGCAGATCTGGTCTTTTTGAAAGAGAGGGTGAGCTGTGGGGGGACTCACCTGGGAAAATGCAGAAGTCAATCCTGAAACAGGAGCTCTGAGGGCACAAGGCACCTGCCCTACTAGAGGCGTCCACTTTAGAATAAGGTAAATTGTGCCCCGGTGGACAAATGGACCCTGACACAGCTGAAACAGCACAATCTTGGCCCCTTCCTCCAGATCTCGCTGGCAGCAAAGGAGTCGCACAAATGGTCCCCCCAGCTGCTCCAGGTGAGCCCCTTACCCATGTCCTGTCCCAACCTTTCTCCCTCCACGGTGCCACACACCAAGACGGGGCCGGTTGATGGAGCTGCTGACTGGCACCATCCACAGTGTTGGTAGGCAGGATTTGTGGGAAGGTATTATGGAAATAGGAAGGATGGAAAAGGAGGGGCATGGTGCCTAAGGAGTCCTGCACATGAGGAATCTTGCCTCGGCATACCTGGGTCTACTGTGGCTTAACACCATGGTCTCTCCTGTCTGTCCGGAACCTGCTGTGGCATTTTCATGCATCAAAGCAGAAGACCTTCAGTAAGGCAAACTGAATGAGGCTTGTGTATTGTCTGATGTGCATGGACTGGTATAAAGATGGTTAGATTTGTATGACTTCTTCCTTCGCCGGACTGGGATGCAAACTGGAATGTAGGTGCACCTTCATCCTGGTGCTGCTGCCTCATACTGCTGGTTTGTACTGGGATAGGCAAAACATACATACACAATATCCAAGGCAATACATACATACACAATATCCAAGGCACATACAGTGTGTAGAACTCCAGGAACCCTGTAACCTTGGACTTCCTTGTGTGATCTGAGCCAGGCACCTTACCATCTCCCTCCTCAGTTTCCCTGATTCAAAGAGGAGGAGAACAGCATGTTTGCAGCCTTGTGTCATATTTAGGACAGGATTGGAGGTGCTGGCTTATGCAGGGCTGAGTGTTATTGTCCAGCCTCAGAGACATGGGACAGCCCCTAATCGCTGCCCCAGGGAAGAGTCATGCTGAAGCAGCTTTTCATGATGCACATGTTCCTAAAACCCTCCCAGAGAAGCAACCTGGGCTAGAGCTTCCTGCTGAGTCTCTAAACCTCATTGTGCAGGGCAGATCCAAGAAGGTCTGGGCGCTTTCCTTGAGGTCCTGCTCAGGCTCCGAGGTGGTGCTCATCACTCTGCTAAATCAAGTCCATATGCCTCAGTGTCCACCCTTGTCAAATCTGCACACTCCTTTTGTGCTTTCACTGAGCATTAAAATGGAACATTTGCTGGTAACTAGGCACCGGCCTCGGTTGCTACCTCCCCCCAGGGGGATTGCGAGCTGCTACGGACACAGAAATACTCCGTGAAATGCATCTTTCCTCTCCTGATGCTTCCTGGAGCAAGTCTCGGACAATCAGCCTGGGAGGGAAGAAGGATGCTTGCAGCACCGCGGGATGTTTTCCTTCCCACAACAACAACGACAAAAAAGCAAACACTCTCAGCTGGGGCAAGAGAGAAATGGCCTGATCCTGCCCCACTGGCTGCCAGGGCAGAGAGGGCAGGATGGGGGACCAGAGCTGCTGGGGAGAACTACAATTCCCAGAAGGCAGTGCGAGCCAGGGACCCTTCCAGCTTCCCACCACTATAGCGGTGCAGAAGAAAAGCACATCAGGGAGAAATCCCGCTCCTCTCCCTCCCCACGCTCCCGCTAACACCTCGGCGGCAGCGGCGTGGAAAAATCCCTCCCGGCGGCGGGAGTGGAGAGCATCTCCCCTGTCCTCCTCCCCCCCTGCTCCTTCAACCTTTGCTCTTTGTCTTGGTTTGGCTTCACCCTTCCTCCGGTAGCTCTCACTGCACTGGCCACAGACTTCCTTTAGGTCAGCCCAGCTGCGGCTGCAACACAACTTGCAGCCAAGTCACAAACACTGGTGTGCCACTGAGACTGCCCCGGAGGAGAGAAATGCCAGCCAGAGATTGATGGCGCGCTCAGGTAAGATGCTTTCGGCCAACCGCCCTTCGTTTCCCCGGGTAGCTCAAATAAAAGATGAAGCAACTCCCTGGGATGTGGTTCTGCCCTTGATTCAAATCCTGAGCCCGGTGGATTGCAGAGCTGGAAGTGAAGGCAGGATTTGGAGCTGTAGAATCTGGATACTGAAAAAAAAAACCAACAACAACAACAACAACAACAACAACAAAAAAAACCAAAAAAAAAAGGAAAAAAGTAGGCAAGAATTTCTTCTTTTACTCTGATCTGAATTCAGGGATTTGCTGCTTTTTGCCAAAACCCAGAGGCGATGATTGAAACGCTGCTGCTGGTGAGTTGTGTCCTCTGTGAGACCGGTGCGAGCACCCGTGGCGAGGAGAGAGGCCGTGGCCACCGCAGCAAGCCCAGCACCCACCTGCACGGCCGCTCAGCATCAGCCGGAGCCGGCAGGAGGGTTCCTTGGTGGCGGGAGGCTAAACCCGCTCAGGGGGTTGATGACCTTCCCCAGTAAAAATACACTATTGAACTTTTCTGAGTCCTTTTTCCAGCCTGGCCAATGCTGAGGCTTTGTCTGCTGAATTTAAACCAGTTTTGTAGGTGTCACATAGCTGCTCCCCCACCTAAGGACAGGGTCACGTCCCCCCAGAGTCTCCCCTCCACTAACAAACACTAGACCCAGATCCTGCTCCAAGAGGGTGTGTTTTGTCTCTCCTGGCTCAGTATAATTTTGCAGGTAGTTGTTTATTATTTTGGGGTTTGTTTTCCTGTGGTTCCTCTGTATCAGCATGGAAAATTCAGCTTGGACAGGAGTACCATTGTGCTTCAGTAGCGGCTCTTACCAGCACCAGTGGGTTAGCTGAAGGGAAAACACAAGTGGCACGACCAAATCTGAAGTAACTTTCCCTGTTATAACTGTCCTCCGAAATCTGACGTAGCTGCCCACTTCATTTACCACCCTGACCTCCCTCCTCTGAGGAGTGTGCAGCTGCAAACTCTGCATCGCAGTTGTGCTCGGATGTTTATACTCCACATCTCCCACCCCTTGTCCCCTGATAAATGGCATCCCTCCTCCCCAACGCCCTACACCTTGGTGACAGGCTCCCCGGGGACTCATCTCAGCCACAGCCTTCCCAGCCACCCAGACCTCCAGGGACAGATTTCTCTGACAACCCATGTCCTTGCCGGCAGCCTGCCCCATAACCGGTGATTTTGGCTGCAGCACCGTCAGTACCATCAGTAAAAGCCTTCCCAGCCACGTATACTCTTGTTGACAGCCATCTCCAGCACCACTGTCTTCCTCCCCTCCGTCTTTCTGGATCTTTTCCCTGCTGCAATTCGGAGTCTTGACAGGAGGTGATGCACACATCTCTGTTGGCCCTGATTATTTTTTTTTTTTTCCTCATGGAAATACGTAGGACCCAGACCCTGCTGTCAGTTGAACCCTCTTGAAAAGGACTTAAGGTTTCCATGTCTCACTTCTCCAGCTGCCCACTGAGGACATCACTGACCTGCCTTCCTCTGCACATGGAGGTCTGCCGGTACAAAGCAGCGCATCCCAGTTTGCAGATGGTGCCCAGTTTGGTTTTCTTCTAAGTTTTGGGGATTTTGGTTGCCGCACAGTCACTCCTCAAAAATGGGACTAATTACAACAATTACTGCAAAGTGCATTAATTAATTATTTACTTTTAAATCTTCTTAGTAAAAGGACAGAGGCCTATGCTGAGAGTAAATCACTAGTGCGGCAATAGTAGAGCTGAAACCTCAGTGTCATTGCAGCAGCGAGTGCATCACAGAACCCCCCATTGCCAGGGGAACTTTGCCTGTTCCTGCTCTCTCTGTTGGAGTCCAGATGAGCCTGTGGCTTCAAAGGTCTCAGGTTCAGTCTCCCATGGAGCAGCCACGGTGCCACCCGTTGTGTTTACATAGAGAACGCAGGAGGTGGAGAGGAAATAATGACTTAATAATTTTTCCCTTTATTTTTTTCAGTCCGGCAACCTGAGTCTCCACGAATGTCAGGGAAGCCTCTCCAGGAGATCAGAGGAGGCAGGAGATGGAGTTACAAACATCGCGTCTGCAAGCTGAGGTGGAAGGCGGCTGAGAAATGAGGAAGACCACACACTTCTTGTTGGCCCAGAGCTGGCGTACAGCAGCAGCACCCTTTCCCCTACGGGGAATAAAGTGCATCCATTAAAATACACTTTGATGTGTGTGTCCTGATGGTTTTTGTGTCCTCCCAGACAGACCATCAACATAACGTCGTGGCTTTTTTGTACCTGCCGGCTGCTTGGCAGCCCCACCACGCACCGCTGGGTGCAGGGCACTGCTGCCATGAAGGACTTATTTAAGCGCACGGTGCTGAAGACGCACCCGTGTCACGAGTGTGGCAAGTCCTTCAGCAAGAAGGGAAACCTGAAGAGACACCAGCGGATCCACACGGCAGAGGAACTCTTCACTTGCGGGGAGTGTGGGAGGCGATTCACCACCCGGGGCCACCTCACGACCCACCAGAGCATCCACACAGGAGAGAGGCCCTTCTGCTGCGGGGAGTGTGGGCGCTGCTTTCGCCTGGAGATATGCCTGGTCGCCCACCAGAAGACACACGCCAAGGGTGGTCCCTACCTCTGCGCCCGCTGCGGCAAGAGCCTGAGCACAAAGATCTACTTCAACATCCACATGCGGACCCACACGGAGAAGAGGCCATTCGCCTGCACCGAGTGCGGGAAGAGCTTTGTGAAGAAGGGGACCCTCACCGCCCACAAGGAGATCCACAAGCGAGAGAAGCCCTTCAAATGCCCTGACTGCAGTAGGTGCTTTGGGCAAAGTGCCACGCTGCTGGCCCACCAGAAGATACACCTCCGCGGGGGCCCTTTCATTTGTACGGAGTGTGGGAAGAGCTTGAGCACCAAGCGGTATTTCAACGTCCACCAGAGGAACCATGCTAAGCAAAAGCCACTCGAGGGACACGTCAATGGTGTGTCTCTCCAGGTCATCCAGATTAAAGAGGAGCCTGATTTTGCCTTCAGGTCAGAGGAGGGTATGTTGGAGAATATGTCCCATGAAGGAGATGCAGCCCAGGGGTGTAGCATACCTAGAAACCCATCTAATCCAAAAAGCCCTCCTTGGAAAATCCAGATGAAGGAGGAACCAGACCCACCCACTGATGACACAGCCAACATTACTGCAATAGCCTGCCAGAAACTTTACATCAAGGAAGAGCCACCAGAAAACCCAGACTATGGAAAGCTCTTTGATCCAAAGATCCCACTGACGGCTTTACAGGGGAGACAGCTTAAAAAGGAAGAAGATGCTGATGGGCAGCATGAATGGGAAGTCCCCATAGCCAGTAACCGGGTCCTCCATGTGAAGGAAGAACCACAGGAAAGCACTGAGTTTGGAATGTATTATGGGCAGAAGCCAAACCTCAGTGCTATCCAGAGGATCCAAATTAAAGAAGAACCTGGTGTGGAGGCCAACCACCAGGAAAGCCAGAGCCCAAAGAGGAAGCAGAAGAAATGCTATCGGCCCACCAAAGAGGGGATGATGGAGAACCAGGAGAAACCCATGTCCAAGAAAGATCCCTCGGCAAAAGGAGCTCCCAAGGTTGAACGGATATTCCCCTGTCCTGAGTGTGGGAAGAGCTTCAATCAGAAGTCAAACCTGACCAGACACAGGAAGATTCACACGAGCGAGGGGCCGTATAAGTGCAGCGAGTGCGGGGAGAGCTTCCGCATGAACCGCAAGCTGATCCGCCACCAGCGAGTCCACATGAGCGAGCCCTTCAAATGCACCGAGTGCGGGAAGAGCTTTACCCAGAGGTCAAATCTGGTTCGGCACCAGAGGATTCACACCAAGGAGGAGCCCTACCAGTGCCCTGAGTGCGAGAAGACCTTCAACCAGAAGGCCAACCTCTTCCGCCACCAAACAATCCATGTCCGAATGGGGCCTTGCAAGTGCACCAAGTGTGGGAAATGCTTCCCTCAGAAGCGCCATCTTATTAAACACCAGTTGCTCCATTCCCGAGGTGGGGCCTACAAGTGTGGGGTCTGTGGGAAGCGCTACCGGCTGAAGAAGTACCTGAGGAGGCACCAGAAAATCCACGCACGGGAAGGAACTGCTCCCTGTGCAAAACGGGGGGAGGCCACAAGGACCGGCGGTGGACCCCACCACCCTGAGCAGACGGCTCTGGTCCCCATGAAGAGCGAAGAGGAGAGCTGAGCAGGTCTGGTGCCTGCTCCTGGGGGAAAGTTCTTTGGGAAAGGGGAGAGATGGAGACAAACTCTGCCGGCCTTATGTGTGCGGTATCTGGGGGTGAGGAGGTCAACCTGAGGGGACAGTGAGGTCGGTGAGGCAGAGCGCTGCTGGAAACTGGTCCTCTGCTGCTGTTTTCAGAGTACAACGCGCAGGGTATCACCTGCTCACAGCTGTGAGATGGGGCTGGAGAGCCAAGCCTCCTCGGAGCACTTGGAGATGGAGAGATAAGAGCTTGGCGTCCTTCGTAACAGTATGCTTGTGCCTCTAAAGCCTGCCAAAGTTGTGGATGCCAAAATTGTCTTGTGCGGGCAACATGTAGCCAGGAGGACCAGGCAGGATTTATTTTTATTATATTACTGTGTTTCTGAGAAAGCTGAAGGGAGCCTCTCGCATCTAGGCAAGAGTTTAAAGCAAGGGGCAACTCTCTTCTCTCTCATATAGGTCTGATCCACATCTTGATCCTACTGGGCTGATGAACCCTAGTCAACTGGATGGTACAGATCTGGAAGAAACTACTGCCAGCTAGACCAGAGTTTTAAGCCTTGAATACCCCAAACCAGGCTCCCAGATTGGCTTAAGCCAGGTCCTTAAAAGTAAGTTATGCAAAATCAATGACTTGTTTTTCCAAAGCTAGCCCAGAGGCCAGCACACTGGTTTGTGGCCCCACAACCCCACTGCGTGGATGTAAATGAGAATGGCTTTTCTTAGCACCGAGTTTTACTTCTCTGATGAGCAGGTGCCTTTGCCACCACAAGTCCCAGAGGTGTCAGTGACTTCACCAGCTTGAGAGACACTGGTGCTGGTTCTCAGCCACCTGCTTCCCTACCTGTTACTGTGAAGCTCTTGGTAGGATTTTGACTTTATTAGACATGATTTAGGGAATTCTAACCAAGCGGCAGGAATAGTTGAAACAGTCTTCAGACTTTATGAACTAGAGAACTGGAAACTATTTCCCTGCTGGGATGTTTTCCCTTCCTCTCCCTGGTGTAAAGGAGATTGTGCAGCTACCCAGAAGCATGGAGAGTTCAGCAGTCTTTATTGCTCACTGCTAATGATTTTGTTTGAGTGTTCTCTAGTCAGATGGATCTTTCTGTCTTGAAAGTCCCTGGTGAAGCAGAGACGTGGAGGGAATCCACAATCCCCTGAGCCACTCGCCAAGATTTCTCTGCAGCACTGCTACGTGGCCACCTGGGCACTGCAGAACAAAGACACATATTAGGGTTTTTTGTGTTGCTGTGATACATAGAGTCCAAGAGGCAAGTGGAAAAATGTTCCATGGTGAAATAGTAGCTCTACCTCTCTGGTTTTGTGCAGGAAAAGAAGCCCCCTCCCCATCCCCAAGGCACATACCACTTCCTTCTCCCAGGACATGTCGCAGACGGCATCCTCTTGGAGGCATCCGAAAGTCACGCAGCGTGACTTTGGGCAACTACCTGCTGTAACATTTTAGACCCAAGCTGCTGGTTGTCTGCGCTGCCTACTCTGGAGCAGCTGCCTCTCTAGGTGGGGAAACTGAGGCATGGAGAGAAGGAAAAGAACAGGACAAACTGTTCCTGAGCTTTGTCTTTCCTAGCTACTTGGACACCATGGTGTTGAGGTGCTTTGTTGTGGTGACTCAAGCACAACACTGAGTACAGCTGCCAAACCCCAAAAGCACATAGTAATTATGGTGCTTAGACTCCCTCAGCCTTTGATGTAGTCAGGCCCAGCACGTGATTTCAAACAGCAAAGCAAGATCTGACAGCCTCTGAAGGAACCTACTTTTGTCTGCTCACCTATAAACTGTAGTGAAACTGGTTGATGTGAAGCTTCCCCTCAAATCCCTCTGACCTGGTGGATGTTCATTTCTGGGACAGAAAAGGCAGACGTATAGGGGAAAACAACAAGTTTAAGATGTTCTAGGGGCATCTAAGGGACACTCTTGTTAGAAAAATGGGTCTGGGCCATATGGTGGGTAGATGCTTCACTGTAGGACTGGAAAATTATGTTCCTTAGGAAGAATAGGGCTGAGCCAAGCTAGCAAAGCAAAACAGCCTCTGTTAGGCTTGCTGAGGGGCAGAGGTCCAACAGAGCCTTTCAGTGAGGAGAAAGTAATCACTGCGTGGCTGGCATTTATTTCCTTTTCATTAGCCTAGCATAGGGCCATAGAGATTTTTACCAGCAAGAGGAACTGGTATGGGAGGTTTGCCATTTGTATTATTGTGCCCCTGCACATAGACAGGGCAGTGAGTCAATGTCAGTAGCTTTCCTGGATATCACTGGATCTTCCACCATTGACCGTGGCCAGTGTGGGTGTCCCAGCTTCTGGGGAAAATCGGGGCTGATAGTTTGTAATATCTCCTCAATAAAGTAATTATTTAAAGAAAAAAGGAAACAAAGTGAGCCTCTTTTCTGTCTTTCTTTTCATAAGCTATCACTGAGAGAACCACACTACATTCTACCCACAGTGCAACAGGTGAACAATGTCATAGCAAGAGGCATACCAGTGGTAACCAAATGGGTGTAACTGGTGAAGAGCCCTCTGGGCTCTGCTGATTGCATTGACCAGCTCTCCACTGACTATGCTGAGAGCTCAGACCCCGGGGCTCCGCTCAGTGACCCAGACATACGTACCATGTGAAGTGCCCTAAGGTGTCTGCATAGGGCTAGAAGGACACAGGCCCTATGGGAGGACTTGACCTTTCTGGATGAGTAACTGGAGGCCAGGAAGGGCATCTCAAATGACACCAGACACCATGGTGTGAGAAACTGAAACAATGTCCTAAGTATGGGTGTTTTCATCCATGAGCTAAATTCCACTCTCAGTGTACCCACCTGTGAGAGCAAAATGCTCGAAATGCAAAGGGAGTCTTCCTTGGGTACCTCCGGGATCTGCCTGGGATGTTACACTGTGAATTCCTCAAGGATACCTCCAAAGAGATGCCTTGCAGTTAGTTTGGGCTGTCAGCTCTGCTGATGGTTGTGTTGGGTTTGGATTGGGACCATGAAATAATCCCAGCTCCATGAGAAAAAATGAATTTATCTGGGGACTGAACAAAGTCAAATCCTCACAGTAGCAAAATAGTCTTCATCCTTTTCTCCTGAAAGCCATTAAAAAGGCTCCCAGATAATAATAAAATGCTTAAAATCCAAGTCATTGCCCCATTCTCCACTGCACAGATTTTATGCAGAAAACCACACCTGTAAGCATTCACTGAGCAGTCTCGGTCACCAAGTGAAAAGGATGCCTACAAGGTCGGATTTTGCCTTCAGGTCTATACAGTAAATTCAGCGTGGTCAAGCTGAAACCAATGGAGTTAAATCAAAGTAAAAGTTACGTTAATGAAGAGAGATCCAAGCTGTGATGGGTCTTGCACAGTGGGTCAGGTAAGGATCGTCTTGAGACAATTGCTGTCCTATTTCTAGCAATGCATGGAGGAATTTGGCTGTGGGACTTTTCTTGATCAACTCCTTGACTCATTGACTATCTGTGTATATCATCTCAGCATCAGTTCTGTCTCCAGCATTCAGCATGGCCTGTCTGGAGGAGAGATGGAGATAGGCTGTGTTGGGGGGCATTTGCGCAAGAGTGCGTATTTTGTGCTTCAATGGGATGCGTGGAGCTGATTGGCGCTCAGCATGTTCTGGTATGGTGGGAATGAGAGGGTCTTTGGGGCCAGAGCAAACATCTGCTCCAACGTAAGTGCCCTGGGATGTTTACTTGCCCTTTGAGAACGTGATAGTTCCCATGAGAACTTCTTCAAGAATCCCAGGCTGCAGGGAGCCTGGTGTCCCCACGGTCGGGGAGTGAGGAGAGGGAAAAAGACCAGGGTGAAAACTGGGTGAGCAACAGGAAACTCAGTATCACATACATCTACACATGCTTTATCTGTTCACTTTTGTCTAGCAGCCTCCATGGGGAATGAGTGTTTACTTATCACCACCACCTTAGCTACCTCTCATCCAATCCAGAGCCAAAGTGATGCAACCAGGTAGCACCACATGGGACCAGGTTACCAAGCTGAACTGCCTGTAGCCAAGGCACACTTGGAGCTTCTGCCTCCAGCTCCTGACCCAAAGCACAGTCCCTCCCTTGAAAGTGATTTCTTGTGCTGGAACAAAGCAAAGGTGAGAGATATCCGTCAAAAGACTGAAGATTCTGAGTAGTCCCCACCTACAGATTTTCTGAGCAAGGTCATAGAAAAATCTGTGATCTCCTTTTCTAGGGTCAGTGTTAACCTGAAAACAAAAGCAGCCCCTGCAATGGGGTAGGTGAGGTAGGCAGTGCTGGCCTGTGGCTCTCTGCTAATTGCACAGGAGGCGATTACAGCCCATTGCTATCCTTTGTAATTGCAGAGCCCCACTGCTAGCTCTTTTTTTCCACCCCAAGCTGATTTCTGTCTCTTCTGCTTCTGTCTGGCCTCTTCCCTGGGGAGCTGGTGTTCCAAGGGCACCAACCTCCTCCAAGTCACTGCAAACTGAAGGCAGAAGTAGGAAGCAGAGATCTGGAGATCCTTCCCTACCAAGTCACAAGATTTTCTCCTTTTTCATCATCTGAAAAACAGGATAAGATGCTTTGCAAGTGGAATAAGATACAGACCGTTCTCATTTCTACATGTGTGTTGGCCTCTGAGGAGCAAAACAGACTGAAGAGTGAGGGTCTGAATGTAGACAACAACTTCTGCTAGGAGAGTAACAGGGTTTTGAAGTCATGCGAGAATAATCCATCATTAGACCTGTGCTGAAGTTCACTCGCCCTTAGACCTGTCTGCAGAGCAGAAAACCAGTCCCTGCAGGAGAGCTGGGAACAGCACTGCTGTGAACTCGCTTTGGGGGGAAAGGACTTAGGAAACTAAATGTTGATCTTGTGAACTACAAGCTAAGCAGCCCTGAAAACTAGTTATTCCTAGTCACGGCCCAGAGTGTTGGCCTAGGCTGCAGGCAGAGATTAATAAGGGCCTTTTGCTGCACAGATGAGCTGCATAAAGGGCACATGCTTATTCAGCCAGCATTGCAGGGCCCAAAACTTCCCCATCAGAATGGACAGGCAAAGCAGCAGAAAAAACCTTGTGACAAAGAATGTGTCACTTCAATCAAGTTAATTTATACTACCTTTAACTAGCTTGGGGTAGGTTGAAGGGCAGAGAGAGGAGCAGGGAATGTGAAGAATGGAAGAGGTGAGTGTAAAGGCTGGGACCGGATGGCAAAACTGAGTTGTGCATCAGATCTAACAACATGAAGGAGAGACACGGAGCCTGGGAAACACCGTGAAAACCTGGGCTTCCCTGCGGGAAGCTGTTAGATCCAGATCGAATCTTACTTACAGCTTTGCCTCTCTACTAAGTTAATTTGTTATCAACGACTTCAGGCTACGTTAAAGCCCCGTGTTGGATGATGCAGCTGATGACTCCGTTTGCTGCTCATGGCGGGGTGAAGGAGGAACGAGCTTGTGGGTGTTCCTGCACCTTCCCGGGTTCTTGCTCCTCTCTCCAAAGCATCACCTGCTGGTTTTTTCCTAGGCTGAGCATCAGGGTCCTGAGGACACCAGTAAGCCTTAATGGCCCTGACCAACCCCAAATGGAGCTTCTGCCTGCTATGTCCAGCCCCTGAGAGACTGCAACGCCTGGGCAGCACCTGTACGAGGTTTCCCACGGCTCCCCATCCCTCGGGGAGCAGCCAGCCCTCACTGCTCCCAGATACAGAGTCAGGGTGTGGGGGGGCTGTCAGAGGGAGGCAGCAGGAAAGCGAGGGGCTGCGTGGGCACACAGATACCACGGTGTTCCCAAAAGCACCTGTAAGCCTCTCCGCCTGCATCCGTGCTCAAGAGCTGAAGTGCAGGAAGGGAAGATAAATCAGGAGAGCTCGATTCCTGAGCACGAGCCCACGTGGGGTCATTGTTACAAGCCGATCTTTAACTGCAAAACCCTCTAACCAGCCCCTTGCATGCCTGTTTCTGTCCACAGCTAAGGGTTCAGGTGTGACCAGAAGCTGAGGAGCTTCTGATGAATTTCCTTGGACAGACCACCCAAAATCAGGTAGCTCACACACGCACACACCAGTCCTATGGATGTAACGGGAAAAATGGGAAAACAAGTCGCAGAACAGCATCCCTTTGCTCACACTGCAGGCAGCAGCATCGTAAAGGCACAAGTAGGACACAGCTAATGCCTCCAAGACTTTCCTTCTGTCCATAAAGTGATGTATAGTAGAAATCACCCCAGACCCTATAGATGTTCCTTATTGTTTGTCTCTATTAAAGCCCAGTGGGACAGAGAGTGGGGAGCTCCTGTGCCAAGCATGATCTGTAGAGGTTCATCCTTTGCTTTTCCAGCCCTCTGGCATGTCCCCGTCTTACGGTCCCTGGGATGAGCGATGATCTCGGGGACCACGGATACACCTAGCCCATGTCGTCTGGGAGCCCTATTCCTGCAGCATTGTCTGCCTTCCTTTGAGGGTCTTTCTCTCTTTTTTTTTCCTGGACAGTTATTGCAAAATTTTGACACGGGTTTCCTGTGGCTCAACGCTTCAGCCCCTGTGATCAGTTTTCTGTCAGAATAGGACTTCTTTTAACTCCGAAGGACTTTCTTGTTAAATATAGGACAAAGTCTGTAGCAAAGAAAATAGCAGCCTGCTTTTCATTTTAACATCTCCACGCAAGTAATAAGCCTGATCCATCTTTAGCTCAACATAAGGGGGCCCCTTTCTGCTCACCAAATTGTTTGCAGATGCTGGGGGCTCAGAGCAGCTCAGCTGCTAATGCACAACCTAACATTGCTTAACTCTGCTCTGCTTGCTTTTCACAAATTAATTGCCAAGGACCCAGCATGGAAAGTGGCACAGGGCTGTGAAGGTCTGTGCTAGTATTGCATGCCAGCATGGCCAGCCAGATGCTGAGTTTGAGGAGAGAAGCATTCTGCTGCCCTCAGCAAGACAATTCCCAGGGTTTAGCCTTAGTCTGCAGGGGAATTTTGGACAGCAGGCGTGTAATAGCAGCATTATACATCTGCGCAGTCTGAATATGCCCTCTATACCCACACGCTTCGGCGCGTAGCTCTGCCAGTGTGAATCCTTCATCCAGCAATATAAAAGTATTTAATTCTGGTAAACAAGCACCACCACAGAGAGTGGGTCAGGCTCCACCAGAAACATTGTGCGAGGTGGTACGGCAAAGGACTGCCGTCGAGCTCCGGCTGCGCAGGAGCATCTCTGAGAGCCCAGTGCCTGCCTGGAAATGGCTCCAGCTCCTCGGCAGCGTTAAGGCTTAAGCCACGGTGGGTTAAGCTGGGGTTAAAGCACTTTTCCCCCTGTTACAATCTCCTCTTTCTATCGGTATATTTCGGAGACACTTGAATGTCGGTGCTTCATTTAAGCATCCTAACTCTGAGCTGAATCCCAGCCAAGGAGTCAAAGGCCTGAATTCACCCTGGCGGTCTCTTTGACCATAAGCTGGAAAGGGACCAAGAAGCATTTTAATGTAAAGGAGGAAAGGATGTTTCTGGTCCTCTGGAAGTTTTTTCACCTTACTACGAATTTGTGAATTCTTAAAGCTGACAGAAAAGGGGAAAGTAGGACAATTATAAAGCCAGCAAAAACTTCTGAAAATTTTTCAATCTTCTTACTTCAAAAATAAATGCAATCTTTACATTTTGGTAGGTTGGAGGTATTTTTCTTTCCCTTAGAAGGAGTCAAGCATATCCTAAAACAAAATGTTTCATTATGGGGTGAAAGTAAAAGATATTCAAAGGATTGTGTTTGTTTTCCAGGAAAAAATGTGGAAAAAAATTTTTTTAACTTTACCTGGAACAAACTCTTGGCTTGACAGCAGATCAGATACTACCACTTAGTCACCCAGGTCTACTTTAAGTAAAGGGCTCTTGAGATTTCCTAAGTGCTTAAATTAAAATGGTTGAATGAATAAGGGTTATAAGTGCTTTTGATGGAAATAACAGGATGCATATTTCTAAGAGTGCAACAGCGAGAAAGGGTAGCAGATGTGACCGAGCCTGTTGTATTCCCGTGGTTGGCTACAACCAGAGTAGTGGTCAGGAATGAAAGAGGGAGTAAAACAAGCACTCTCCCTTCCAAATAAAGTAAATATATAGGCAAAAACTTGGAAATTAACTGAAGCAGAGGCAGAGGGGATAACTCAATGCCAGGGCTCAGAGCTGAACACAGGAGTCCCAATACCAACCTCTGGTGCTTTCTACATCAAGCTCCAGTTCCTGCTCTTTACGGTAGCTAGGGCAATTCAAGCACTTACTTCATAAATGACAACTCTGGATGTGCTTTTTCTCCAACTTTGGCACTGAGATGCAGTTTTATTTCATGTCTTGCCCAGCAGGTTTACAGTGTGGTGGTTTGAAGAAAGTAGAAGCATCATGAAAGGGATGCTAAAAATAGGAACCAGACCAGGAATTGAAATGAGGAAGGAGAAGTGCAAGTTTGCCCCCCCCTCCCAAATCTCAACAAAGCTGAATAAAGACAAGAATAAATACATGCTGGCTGGAAATTCCGTAGCTGTAAACATTCATTCCTTGGCAGCAAAGCACCTGGTTCTGCGTATCAGCCCGGTCTTCTGGGGAAAGCTGGAAACCAAGAACATGGCCATGTGGGCTCCAGACCCCCATCCACATCTGTACACCCCACATGGGAAAAATAAGGCAAGGGTGCCTGAAGGGCACTCCACCAGCAAAGCCAGTGGGGGGGGAACAAGAAGGAGAAGAAAAAAACCCAAGCGTTGTGAGGAGTTACCCTGTACCAAGCCCTGAAGACACACAAGTTTATCAGTGTGGTACACATGGGAAGAGCTTCTTGAAGAAGAGAAATCCCATAGCCCACCGGAGGAAGGTCCAAAGCTGTCTAGAGAGTTGGAAGGAGATGCACCGGGACCAAGCAGCATCCTTGCAAGGAGCAAGACAAGCAAGGCCAAGGAGGCACCATCCCCAGGGCAGGGAGATCCATGCCAAGGATAAGCCTTATGAGACCTTTGTTGTGGTGTACCAGGTGGTGCAGGTCCCCAGATAAGAGCAGGGATATAGTAGGCTAAAATACTCCCCATAAAAGGTGGCCCAGGCTGCTCATCTCTGCAAGAGGCTCTGCTTTCTTCTCTCCATGGTCACGGTGTCTGGATGACCAAAGGGGGTTGGGAATGGCCAGGGTGAACGCAAATGTAAAGGTCACACAGGATCCCTGCTGGCACCCACTGTCCTGGGGCGGTGAAAATCATTGACTTTGCTCCCCTTCAGACCTTGAACCATGCATCCAGATTTCTTCATGTGTCCCACCTCTGCCGCATTTCAAAATAGAAAGAAAAGCTCTTTGAGAGGTGATTGAGAATATCTGACTAAGATTTTTGCCCCTGAATCACTTTCTGGAGAAACTTGTCTGTCTCCATGGACCAGAAGGGACCTAAGCTCTCAGCCTGTGCTCTGCAGCTTGGGCTGTCATCACCTCTGGGTATCTCCTACTCCATGGATGAGAGTAACAAAAAAATCCCACCCTTGTCCAGGACCCAGCAGAATCAGAGTCAGGCCCATCTGTATTCTTACATTCTATTTGGTTTTCTTGTTCTTGTAATATAAACTAAGAGGACCTTGATCCATACCTTGCTTTCAGTGATCATGGTTGCAAAGTCTGGAATGAATCTGTTCCCAGATCAATGAAGGGCTGTGAATTCAGTCTCAGGTGGTTTAGCTGTCTGTTTCTAGTTGTGTTTTAGATAACTTGGTTGTGGTTTTCCTCTTGGTTTGGGGACTGTGGGCTCTTCACTGCCACTTGTGAAAGTGTCCAGAATATGATTGAAAGAACTGGGGGTTCGGTCCACTGTGTGTGTCTCTTGCCCTTTTTGTGTGATGGAGTGGGCATGGTGGGACATGCTTCTCCAAAGGGCTCTCTCCCCAGCTGAATTGGCTGCAGCATCTTCCTGTTCTCTCTGAAGGAAGCTATTTACCATCGTCTTGCAGTTCGCCAAAAATTCACTAAGTGCCAACAAGAAGATGACATGCAGTCTCCTAGTCTCTCAGCAGGTCAGGTTTTGCTGTCTACTGCTAAACTGGAAAGTGACTGGCTCTTAAATTTTTCTCCATGAATGACATATTGTTTGCGCTAGTGACGAGGTGCACCCCCAAATGTCCAGGCTTTGTTTCTAAGCATTATTGATGTATTTTGCTGCAGCATCCCCAGCCCTTGTGCCTTTCTTCCCAGCTAGTTAGCTGTGTCCTTGCTGCCCAGTTCTGTGGCAGGCAGCCTTTAAATCACCCTTTTCTCTTTTACCCCATTCCATGAGGTCTTTACGTGGCCTAGATACATAATATTTGCAAAAGAAATTAGAGCAGACCTTAAGAATTTGGGATGGGAGAGATAGAAAAGAAGACTCAGCTGCCTGGAGCAGTGGAAAGCTCTTAAAGGGTTTTCCTTTTTTTTTTTTTTTTAGGGTGCTTTCCCAAGTCATCTAACTAAATTGAGTCATCACGCACCCACAGTCCCAAGAGAGCATGGGCACAGATGGTGGAAAGGAGCAGGACCCCCACTTTCAAAGGCTCCTTGCTGCTAACTGAGCGTGAAGCAGCATGAAGTTGCTACTCCCCATCCACCTGCGTTAGGGCAGATGGTGTCTCCATATCTGGTCTTCACCAGGACAATTTGTCAACCGAGTCACCACATATGACCCCCACTGAGGACAAGAAAGGTATCTGGTGGAACAGCATAAGGTCACAGATATCAGAGGACTTCACTTCTCCTTTGCCTGGGGCTTCCCCTTCAACTAGCCAAGTGGTTTAATCTGTCTGTGTCACCTCACTTCCTTAACTAAAAAAAAAAAAAACAAAACCAAACCAAAGGAAACATTAAAACATCCAGTTTCTCCTGGGTTTTGTCCTTTATTTTGTAACTGGGAAAAGAAAACCAAAGAGAATGCCAATGTCACTCCTTTTTGTGTCACTTGGCAAGCCACTTGTGAGCCAGGAGTGTGACAGGGGGCAATCCAGAGGGTACAACTTCCTACCCAAAAGGTCAAGGAAAACCAGAGCTGTTTTTTCCAGGGTTTCAAAACTGGGATATAATAACATTTTTTTTTTCCCTGAGGATACTAAATTCCTGTAAAAGACAGAATTAATAGTTACAGTATTTCAGCCCAATTTTAGAGATGGGGAAACTGAGGCAAAATTTTGGATCTACACAAAATCCCATAAGCAATCTACATCAGATGCACATCCTCATCCTTCTCTTCTGTTTCCCCATGTTATGCTTTGAAACAGTTGTGGACTCATTTCATCTGAATCATGCTGTCAGGAGACATGGGTTTGGCTTCTAAGTGACACCAGGGACTACATATTTGAAATAAGAAAACACAAGGAGCACAAAATATGCAATGACCATCACAGGCTGAACTTTTTTTACAGTACAATTATTTTCATTTTTTAAAAACTACTACTTTTAAAAAAAGTCTTAATTCTGAGAGTGCGTCCCCCCAACACTTTAACCTGTACTACCCGAGCTTCTGTCTGCAAGGTGCTAGTGATAAATGGCTAGGCAACGTGGCTATGTCTGTATGAGTAATTCGACTGAGGCAAGGACAATTCTCCAGCCCTGAGGGCACCAAGCTGACTTGCGTCCATACAGCAAAACTCCATTCAGGATGGCATCATCCAGTTCTACCCTGGGACTCATCCCTGGATCCAGCTCTGACTCAAGCTAAAAGTTTTGGGTAAAGACATGAGAGTTAAGAAAATTGTGCGCCAGTGCCCGGGAACATCACCGTTTGTTTCAGAGACATGGCCTGAGTTTTCCATCACCCCAAATTAGCACATGTCCAGCAGCCACCAAACGCTCCAGGACCTGCTGTGTGACCCAGACTGGTAGGACCGTGGATTTACTGTGGATTTCTGTAGGCATCAGCGCTGCTGGTTTTAACCACAGCCCAATCCAGGCAGCCTGCTAACTGCTACAAAGCACCCAGGAACAGGCAGTCCGGCCTCCCCTGGGAGCTGGAGACTCACAAGGAGACTCACAGCCACGGGGAGAAAACAATTTTCTTGGACTCACTGGGTGGAGACCTCCCAGACCTGGGCTCTGCCACTGTCTCACCAAATGTCCCCTTTCAAGTCACCTCACTGCCTTTCCCATTTCCAAAGCGTTTTGAGATTCACAGACAAAAAGGTGATAGAAGAGGAGAAGAGGATGGCTTTTCTTGCTTGCACAACTCCAAAGGGGGGGTCAGCCACGTGAAGAGAGAGCGAAAGCATCGACAATGAGGTCTCGGAGGTACGTAATGGTGACTTCTAATGCAAAGCAGTGCAGTTTAGCCACCTAAAAATAGCAATTAAAAAAGAGAACTAATGTAAATCAAAAGCTATTTCCAGCCTGCTGCAGCGTGGGCACTGCGTTTCCCTATAACAACCCCCAGCCAGCAAACATAAGCATCCTCCAAAGCGGACGAGCAGCATCCCTGCCGAGGACTACAGCTCCCAGGAGCCTGCAGCCCAGGCAGCGCCTGTGCGGGGACCAGGCACTGGGCAGCCGGGCAGGGGGACCGGCAGGGAGGCAGTGATGGCTGGGCATCCCCCCAGCCATGCCCGAGAGGTTTTAGGGTTGCTGTTTCCTACCCCCAAACCCTTTCTTTCCCTAAGCCAGCTCCTCTTTTTCTGTCTCTCCTCCCCCGGTAGTTTTTACATCACTGACACAGACTTCCTGTGAGTCAGCACCAGCAGACACGAACGGAGTAGCTGGAAGACGAAGAAGAGCTCAAAGTGGGTAGAAATAAGAAAATTTGGTCCATGACACTTGGGTACTTTCCCGACCCGCGTGCTGCTGAGGGAGATGGGAGACAGGTCAGTAAACGGCTGAGCTGGGATGTCTGGGGCCAGGACGGGATGCTCAGGGCTGAACCCCTCCGTGGTGTCTGCGTGCGTCCCGCAGCATCCCAGGGCGGCAGCAGGACATCTCGGGAAGTCGGGGTCACCGCTACAAAGCTGGAGCGTTTGTCAAGGTTGGCTGCGGCGGAGCAAACTGCACTGGCTGGGATACATCACCTTGCTTGTCTTTCTCAGGCTGAATCCTGCCCTGAGAGCTTTGGCTTGCTCCCCTGGCTGGAGGTGACCACTGGAGTCGGAGGTACAGCTGGTCCTGCTTGGCGTCGGAGCAGGCAGCTTGGCTAAACCCGGGGAGTAGGAACAGCAGGAACAGCAGCGCAACAGGAGAAGGGGCATCCGTCCTTTAAAATCTGCCCAAACCCCATGATTCTGGGGCATCCGTGCGACGTTTTCAGGAGTGATGGAGGCACGGGTGGGAATGAGTTAATAGGTCCAGCCTCTGCCTTGCAAGGAGAAGCTGTGCCTGCCTATGGCTGTGCCTCTGTGTGTGTGTGTGTGCTGGTGTGGGGGGGTTATTCCCAGCGAAAGGAGCAAAGCAACAGCTGAGGAGCTGCTCCCGTTCGCGTTTCACAAGCGAAATTCAGGCAGCTGTGCTGACACGCCGTCACCTCCGGGAAAAACAGCCCAGCGCATGGAACAGCCGGAGACAAAAGTTTGCCCAGAGTTGTCTCTGGGCTCGGAAAAGTTGGTCACCACAGAGAGTAAAAACAACCTCCATTTCTCAGCCTATCTGAAAGGTCC
>JANHGO010007194.1:0-20334 GCA_024606505.1 Aquila spilogaster
GGGGCGGCGGCGGCGCGGACGATGCGCGGCTCTCGCTGAGCGGCCGCCGCCTCTCGCCGCGGGATGAGCGCCTCGGCGGCCACCGGCGTCTTCGTCCTCTCCCTCACCGCCATCCCCGTCACGTACCTCTTCAACTGCCTGGCGGCCGGCGGCAGGTGAGGCGGGCGGCGGAGGGCGGGAGGGGAGCGGGCGGCTGAGGTGAGGTGAGCCGAGGCGAGGGGCGGCCCGGACGGTATTTTTAGCGGCAGCGCGGGGAGAGAGGGCGGCTGCGGCCGCGGGGCTGAGCGGGCAGGGCCGGGCCGGGCCGGCAGAGCGGGGGCAGAGCCGCCCCGGGAGCGATGCGAGCGGCCCCGCAGCCCCGCACCGCCTCGAGGCACGGCAGCGGGCGCAGCCCTTCAGCCGGTGCCCGGGGAGCTCTCAGCCCCGCGTGTTCTGCAACTTTGCCGCACAGATACTTGCCCCGTGCTTTTAAGGCTTTGCTGCCTCCGTTCTTTCTCCATTTGCCTCCTCCTGGCTCATAACCTAGTTATTTCTTCTGGTTTCTCGCTGCCGGAGAAGTGCTGACTTACATGATACGGTGCCAATGTTTGTTTCAAATTGATAAACCACAGCCGTAGTAGTGGCTGTAATGGCATGAAGAAATCCATCACTGGTAGAACGGAGCAGCAGAAGACTGAAGCCATGGAGCAAGCCAGCAGGCTGGGAGCACCCACTGTGGCTCAGAAAGCATCCGGGTGGATATTCCAAAGCAGTTATCTTGCAGTTCTTTTCAATAATTTAAAATAAAACTTCACTGAGGCCGAAGTCATCACAGTCAGCATCATTTGCTTATACACTGTTGGTTTTCTTGATACACAGAGTAGTACTCTGTATATAATCACATGCCAAATATTTCTTAGCTGGTGCTTCTGGAGTTTACCTAACTTTTCCCTCTTCATTTTTTTTTCCCCCAAGCACACAAGCACAAAAGTAAGGACTGTGAAGAGGGTCTTCTCAGAACCAAGTACCAATTGCACATACAGGGATTTAAACCACAAACGCATTTTCTTAATGCATCTTTTCTTGCGTTTTGTGCTGAAGATTTTGGTACTCTCCTCTACTAACAGTTTGCGCACACCACCATTAGAGCCCTCAGCATCTCAGAGAAAAGCTCTTCCCTGCAGAGCCCACCTGTGTTACAGCCAGAGAGTTGGTTCCTGCATCACTCCAAGCAATGCTGCTGTACAGGGCCCGAGGGCCCTTTCGTAGCACTTCCAAAACTGGAAATTAGATCTAGATATGTACTCTACACTGCTGCTCTTAGTCCGTGAAACTGATGTGCTTTACTTGGAAATACGTAGTTTCTAGGTTAGGTAAATGATCGCTGAGGTCAGACTGAGTGTCCCTAATGACCCTTTTTGGCCTTGAAATCTCTGCGTTTGTGACTTTCATGTCTCATTGGCCTCTGCATTTTCCATCATTTTTATTTATTTTCACAGATGGCAGTATGAAAACTGATTTTAGTCAAACAGATCTAGACTACTAGACATTCTGTTTATCTAGCTATTTTTGTATTTTCTTTTTTTAGACAATCACGTGTAAAAAGACAGGCCCATAAATCATACAAAACTACAAAATGAATGCTATGACAGCCTATGAAATGGACTTTTAAAACAGCATTTTCGGTATTAAAAAATTTACTTGAAACGTATGTACAAGTGAGAGTGGGCCTGTTGTTTGAGGATAGCTGATAAGAAAAACTGAAGAAGCACAATTCTGTCTCTTTCTCTGCTTTTCTTTTAACCCTCATTTCTTTTTTACAGTTCCTGGTCAATCGTTGCAGTTGGATTACTGGTTCTGGTTTTTATTGCTCTGTTGGCTCGTGTTCTTGTCAAAAGAAAGCCACCAAAAGATCCACTGTTTTATGGTATGTCTTGATAACATGGGAGCTAAATTCAGAATGTATTGACTTTTGTAAAGGATAACATATGATGATTGTTTCAGCTTTAAAATTTAACCACACCTTCAGAACTCATTCTATACATTTCTATTCTTACACTTTGCCATCAAAGAATGAAGATATCGATTACTTTCTAAAAGGAAACCTTACTTTTAGATTACCTTGAAGCAAAAACACTGCAGCTGTGTCTTTGGCTGTCCCAGTTTTCTCCTTTGAGCTGAAAATTTTGCAACATGGGACCGCAGGCGAAGCAGCATATAAGCTTCCTTTATTTATCCTCTGTCTTCCTCCTCATCACAACTCGTAGGCATCTGTCCTGCAGTGTTCTGAGAGAGGATGGGAACTCTCAATTCACACAGATGCCAAAGGAAATAAAAAGCCTAACACAATTAAGTTTCCTGTCTCACATGGGTGACTGTGAGTGACACTGTGCCTTGCTGGATAGGTCCTCCGTGGACTGCAGGGGCTAATGCTGTGCTCTCCTCCAAAAATGGCAAGTTACATTTTTTTCTCCTTCTCCTTTTTTTTTTTTTTGTGTCCTTCCTCTTTTCAAGAGATAGCAACAGTCAAGGTTGTTCGCTTTGTGACTAAGATTTTTGGAAGCATACATACAGCCTTCTGCAAACACTGATTTTTCCATGGGGATTATTGGGGGCTGTGCCTACAGCTTCTTGGGATTTCACATTCCTCTGACAGGCTTTCTAAGAACTTCCTGAGTTACTAACTATTGAAAAACTATGTGAAACTCTTTGAAAAACTGTGTGAAACTACATGAAAAATGATGTGAAAAAAGTCATACTGTATGTTAAATATTCAAAGTAGATGCATATAGTTCAATAGATCTCTGCTTGACTATGTTTATTAGATTGTGAAGTGATTGCATGATTTCAAGTCTTTATACACTTCTAAATTTTATTTTTATTTATTTATTTTTAATTTATTTTCCTTTTTCTTCTTACAGTTTATGCTGTATTTGCCTTTACCAGTGTAGTGAATCTAATAATTGGGCTGGAACAAGATGGAATTATTGATGGATTCATGACTCATTACTTAAGAGAGGTAAACAACTGCTTGGTTTACAAATAAAATAAAATCTTTACTATGAATAATTTGTTCCAGTATTTGCCACAGAAAAACAGCCTCTTACATGTTCAACAGATCCTTCTTTAATTTGGTCACTGACCTGTTGAATTGTTGTTATGGACAAAACTTTCATTGACTTGAAATCACTGTCTCATTTGGAAAATTAACATCCCTTTCAACTCCAACATTATTTAATTTAGTTGAAGTAATACTGTTCTGTATTAAATTATGGATGGTAAACATTTGCAGAAAACCATAGTCAACACATGGTGTGGATGAGCGTTGCCATATCTAAATGCTTTACCAAGAAGGATATAAAATTGCTCCTTTGCTTTTGCCTAATTACTTTAATAAATGGAATTAAAGTGGAGTTAAAAAAATGATGGTGCCAGACACCTAGTCAGCAGAATCTGTTGACTGCGGAATATCAACATCCACCAAAAATAGCTCAGTAAGATCTTGCTTTGAAAGTCAGTGAAGTCACTGAAAAGATTCCATGAGCTTTAGCATGGAATGAGTAGGGACCTACAAAGTTACCTGTTGGCATCCTTAACATGTTCAGTACTGTTGTAGATCTCTAGGTTGCCAGATGTATCTTTGTTACTTGTTAAATGTATCTTTATTTTTGTTGCATTTATCATTCAAATACAGCAAAGTAATATTTCCATAGCATAGCACAACAATGGTTGATGATCATATGCAGTAGTTTTCCCTCCCATCTTGCACTCTGTTTTGTAACCATATAACTGATTTAATTATACTTGATCCTTACTGAATCAGGTTTGTGCTTGGAAACGTCTTTATTGACAGTCAAAAAGTGTACCCCTGGACTGAAAGATCATCAGTTATTTTTCTCAGATTGTTTCCTGCTATTCTTTAGTAACTGGTTATTCTTTCTTGAATCACTGCATGATTTTTAAAATAAATTTTCCTTAGGGTGAACCGTATCTGAACACTGCGTATGGCCATGTGATCTGCTATTGGGATGGCTCTGTTCATTATCTGATGTATCTTTTGATGGTGGCAGCTATTGCTTGGGAGTAAGTCATTTTGATTTGTGTAATATTTACTTTGCTTGCATTCTCATTTAACCTACAAAGGGCTTTCTTTTCTATGTAGTGTTTAGATTTTTCTTTCAGGACTATTTCACGTCATAGGCTAAAGCAATGCTACTAAAATGTCATTACATTCAGAAATTCTACCCTCTCCAAGTTGCCTTTTCTCTCAGCTGAGCAAGACCAGCAAATTCATTGAGCTATGGTTTCTCTTCTTCACCCTGAGCATAGTCCATCTGTGTGCTTTGTGTTAGTTAAAAGCAAAAGGGCACACATTAAAACCATGAGATATCTTGCCTCCAATAACATATTTATGGTAAGAGTACTCTATAGTTTAACATTATGATGTACTCTCTCCATTTTAGAGAGAATCACGCAGCTTAGGAGGCAGTAGCCCTTTCTACAAGATCTTTCCTTTATTTCTGTTGAAGAAAGTTTGAGAAGATAAACTCTTGAACTCCAGAGGCTAGCCTTCACCAGAATTAAGTTAATTAATAAATAATTAACTTAATAATAATAAATAATAATAATAAATAATTATTATTTTATTATCTTTGCACTACATATGACATGCAAAATCATACTGTCAGCCTTCAGATGAATGAAACATAATGACAAACAACTACCTATGAGCAGATCCTGTACTATTCATGCGATAACCTGCTCAGACAGGAGTGTAGTGTTCCAAGTTCCCATCTCAAAACAAGAATCCAGTGCTGTCTTGTGGTGCAGATCTTAAAATATTTGCTCACTAGGACACAACCGTGGCAATCTTATAATATTTGAAGGTTTTTTGGGGTAGTGGATTTTTAGGGACAGTGCAAAAATTATGTTTTTATATTTATATATTTTTTATTTTTAACAGACAAAGCTATAGAACCATTGGCCTTTACTGGCTGGGTTCCATTTTCATGAGCATCGTTGTCTTTATGCCTGGAAACATTGTAGGTAAGGCTGTAATTATATAACTAAATTTTTCCTGTGAAATGTTTTCAAAATTCAGCAATAGGTTATTTCTGTTTTGCTGCAGTATTGCTTCCTGTCTAATACAATGAAAGACGAGTTTTAGGAATATCAATAACAGAGACAGAATATTTCAAAATTTAAATATGAAATATAAAAAGAAATCATTTTGATTCACATTCTCAAGGAAAAATAAAAGTATTGTATTTTGCTATGCCCATAAAGCTTTCAACCAAATTAGGTTTAATTTAAGCAATGATACAACACTTGTCTCCAAGTAAATAATATGTATCTTATTTTGCAGAAAATTACTTATTTAGTTAATTGTCTGACTTTCAAGCAGCATGAGGGGCATCCAAAGCACCTTTAACAAAATGAAATCGGGAAGTTATTCAATTTTCGCTAAAAATTTAACATTTTTCAATGTTTAAGATAAATCCTTGCATAGCTGCTAGAGGTTAGAACTGTAATTTAAGTATTCACATCACTTATTTCTGGCAGGTGATACCTTAGGGTTTCCCCGCTTTCAGGACCTTGGAAAATGCACAAAATACCAGATCTTAAAAAATAGATAAATTTCTGTTTTTCTCTTCTCTCTCCAAAGAGTAGTTTCTATTTGAAGCAGGTTCCACTAAGAGAGTTTACAGCCTTCCAGTTCTGTAGGTTTACGTAGTGCAGAGTGACTGACATGGTTTCCTGTTCCCTCCAAAAAAGTCTGATTTCTGCCATGCCTTCCTGTCTGATAGGTTCTGTCTCACTTGTGATTAGCACTGTTGAGTACATGATTTTCAAGATCTGCTTTACATTAACAGCAGCTTCCAGTGTTTTATGTCTACACTACCATAGCTGCTTCAGGTTTGATATTAGTTAGGATATGTAGTATTTAACACAGCTTACAAATTCTTCATGTACCTTGTCATCATTTTTTTCTAACAGGAAAATATGGAACAAAAGTGTGTCCTGCTTTTTTCTTGAGTGTACCATATATTTGCCTTCCCATATGGGCTGGGTTCCGAATTTATAACCAACCTTCAGCAACTCATGACACTCCAGTCAAGGTAATATTATTGTATTTAAGCATTGGTTACTGTTAGCAAAACTAAAACACACTTATTGTCTCTACTGAGTTTTATAGTCCTTCAGTGACGGAGGAACACTTTGTAATTGTTCATTGTTATGACAGTTGCTGCCAGGCTGTGTAAACACTGTAAATATACCTGTACTAGAGAATATATCATTACGGTGGGATAAAGGAATAGCAAAATTATCTCATGTTTAAAGCAAAGGACTCATTTCTAAAGGTAATGTCACTTCCCTCTATTTATTCAGCTTTTGACTGTTTCAGTTCCTTAACTGATGGAAGTATTAATATATACCAATGTCATAAAGCACCACAATATCCTTAGAGACCTTCTACAGAAAAATGTCCTTCTGTAGAAGACCTACAGTCTTCATGTAGTTTAAACATTTCCTTCCTTTGTGTGTGTGTGTGTGTATTCTGCAATATTAGATTTTAGAGGTAAGATATTAACACATTAATTGATATGAAAATGGTTTCCATGCTTTACTTTTTCAAAAAAGATTATAAAAATCATGTTTACTTACAAGCTGCTTAGGCTGTTGCCGTTGAATTTAATTGCTGGTCTGTGATAACTGAGCAATAAAAAAAATGCAATAATGGCTTATGCACTGTCTTACTAAAAACAAACAAACAAAATAAAACAACTCTGTGGTACAATGCATCAAACAGATATTTAACTCTTCATTGCCATTAGCAAGCCAGCTTATTGCCGCAGCATACCGTACCTGTTGTAATATACAATTAATATTTTTGTAAGAATGAAGCAGGAGCTTCATTCTGTAACTGAAAATAGACATGGATGAAGGAGAGCCTATAGCTAATAGGCAGTCAGTGTGCAAGGAGCATATTCTATGGCATAGAATAACAGCAGATGACACACTGAAAAGCATTCCCGGAAATGTGTGAAAGACAACATTCACTCATCCATCCACGCATGACTCTTAAGTAAGAAATAGGAGCATAGACAGATGTTCCGATCTCCTCAAGTTTGAAGATAAGCTACGGCCTGTGCCTAGCTTTTGAGGCATATCCTTCTTAAAGGTAAATTGGGGGGACTACATGTTCCAAACTCTCTTCTACCCTCCCACATGATCTTGTAGGAAACCATGTCCCATCTCATGGAATTCAGAGCCGATTTACTTAAAGTTGTCAGTAATTATGAGCCAGAAGCTTATCTGTTAGAAGAAGTTAAGTGTAGTAAAAGGTAGGAATGAGGATTTTTGCTGAATTAATTAGTGAGAACATTCTTTGCATAGAAGATGAATGAAGGTTTCAGTTTGTTTTCCTAGCAAAGAAAACACTGCAGAAATTGCTGTAATAGAAAATATGTGACGGGTTGCTTATTTGCTGAAATATAGCCACGTCTCCTGTGCTCACAAGGAGTTCTGCCACTTCCTTAGATTTGATATTGGTACATATTCCAGGGAAACTTTTTAAATTTTCTTTCAAAAATAGAGTGAATAAGAAGCTGGTGACCTGAAAATTTAATGGTGCACTTCTAAGAGAATCCTTTCTTTTGAAGCTGGACTTCCTTTCCTTAGAAGACCAAAAAAAAAAGTCTTGATTTCTTTCACTGGGGCCACCAAGTCTTGCCCAGTCACTTCTTTCTTAGAACTTGTTTTATCTTTACAGCTATTTTATCCTCTGTATCCAATGATTAGAGCTGGGAATTTATACCTCAGTCCAATAACAGAATACTTTAAAATACCTTTTTTTTTTTTTTAAATTGTTATTATTTTAGTAAAACTTTCTCAGCTCTAAAGTAACTATTGTTTCCAGGAAACAGTTGTGCTTAGCGCTACTGCTAATCAGTTTAAATAATCATTGTAAATCCTGAAAATAGTTTTCTTTCAGAAGATCTATTGCAATTAGCTGAAAGATTGAACTGCTTTAGCTATCATTATGTAGTTGGTATTCCCAGGTTTAGGAAGAAACTTTCATAATGCCTTTAAGTGTGATAGTGCAAAAATATAGAGAAACACTTACATGAAAGCAACCGATGCAATCCTGGTGGCCAAAGTATTCTTTGCTATAATGTCATTATAAACCATTTAGTAAAATAAATAAATAAATAAAAATCAAACAAAACCAAAGCAAGAAAACAAACTGTCAGGGAGGAGATAATCAAATGTTGGGTGTTTTTTTAATAGAAGTGGTGCTCAGGAAAGGAAGAGAGTTATGCCTTCATTTAGAATCAAAGCAAAGCAGACCACACTTTTTTACAAAGCCCAGCAGTGTTGGCAGGACCTGTGCAGAATTCAGTTTTGTTTTCAGTTAGTGGGAAACCTGTAGCAGGTTATCTCTGCCCAGCCACTGCGCTTAGCACGTAATTCATTTTAGCATGTGCTGATGTGACTCTTCTGCGTAAAAAGAAGCGTAAGGCAAAATTACTGTGCAGCTGAGCTCTGACAGCAAAGTGCATCTTTGTCCTTTCTTAAGCTTTTCATTTCTGTTTTGCTTAGTGTAGACATAGAGAAAAAAGGTGCATTTACTTCTGCACCTTGGCCATTTTGCAAACTAGTGCTGCACTGAAATCTGTTGTAGTTCTGTGATCACAGTAAATATGTACATTCAGTAATGCACCTTTTGACAGGAAGGAGTGATGTATAGAAGTATGTATAGAAATGTATATGTGCTCCATACTTAGACAAAGTGTAAAGTTCCTTATGTAGTCTATATCTGATAATGACTTTAACTCAACAGCCCTGGGAAGTCTTTGTCTCTCACACAAATAAATATTAGAATATATATATGATTTGCATGTATTATAAATGTTGCTACACTTAAAAAGTACTTTAAATACTGTGAAGTAACATAGTTGTTTTTTTTTTGAAAAAGATTAAAAAATAAAATAAATAGGCCATCCCTTTCATAAAGCTTGTGTGTCGAACAGCTTTATTTTTGTTAAACTACAATGTAGATCTTACAATTCTTACTCAGGAATTGAGCTTGCAAATTAGTTCTCCTACTTTAGGGCTTTTATTGTAATCTCGAGTGCTTCTAACTGTGCCTCTACATCCTAATTATTGTTCTGTGCTTTTGGAGACAATTCCGCAAGTATACAACAGGAAGGAGACCAGGTTTTTCTTTTGCTGCATGCATGCTAATACATGGCAAATAAAAAGGAAGAGGAAATGACTAACACTTATAAATGGGGAAGTTATCCCTCTGAACTACAAAGATATTCTGATGTGGGTCTAATACATTCTACCAAGCAGGCAAAGCACTCACTCTGGTTCCTCCATGCCATCCTCCTTGTTAGAGTTCCAAACAGCTTTTGGTACCATAGGGTGATCAGCTCTCATAGGCACACATAGAACTGTAGAGGATTCCTGTTCTGAGGCTATTTATTTCTGCATTACTCATTAGGATGTATTATTTGTTCACTGATCTCAGCTGAGACCTCCACTAGCCACAGAAATATTTTTATTTTATCCACATTCCTTCTATTTCGGTAGCGTCACAGGCTGCTGAAAATTGGTGTTCACTGTCAATGAGATGAACTCTTATTTTGCTGTCCCTCCAAACAGTCCTTAGATTCAATATCAAATATTTGAGATAAATAAACCAACACTTCTAAAGCTTTTCTACATTTAAATTAACAATAGATGCAAACTTCAAAACATTTGTAATACTGCTTTAAAGATTGATGTGATTTCAGGGTTAAAGTATCGTTACTTAAGTTGCTTTGAAAGTTAACTAATCCATATTGAAATGGCTTCAGTTGGATCCATCCATTTCTAGAGTTTATTCAGATTAGTTTTCCTGACTGCATACTATCAAGTCCAAGGTCTCCTTTTCAGATGCAGAAATCTTTCAGCCCCTGAAATCAGTGGAAAAATAATAAGGCAACATAACTGAACTAACTGCTTCTATCATGATGTTTCACTGCTTGAGCTTTCTTGTAGTGAATGAGCTGCAGTTAAATGCATGTTAGGCAGAGTTGGGATGTACTAAATGCATTCTGTATTGCAGGTGGTTCAGGAAGTTCAGAAGAAAGGACTCTTAAGACGACCAGTAGATTTAATGTTAGCTGCATATCTCATTCTAGCAGCGGGGTTTTGCATATTTAGGGGCATGGTAAGTTGAAGATATTTTAATATTTTGCCCTCTAATTTTCAGTCAAAATTTTAAACTTGTTTTTCTAAATGAGATATTTTTGCAACTGCGTGGAAAAAATGTGTACATTTCAGTCAAGGAAAATTCCTTGATTTTCAAGACTGGAATAGGCCTTAGATATATAAACTGATATTTAAGATAATTATTGGTTCTTTGTTTCTCCATTTTACCATATGCGAAGTATGTTTTTCAGAAGAAACTAGGTACACAATTACAGGAGTAAATAGCATCCCAGGTGCAGATCAATGGGACAAAACTGTTTTGATTGGTTTAGAGTTGCATTTATGTTCAAGAACATTGAGGTAAGCCAACTAAATTAAGTCTGTGTTTTTATAAACAGAGATACTTAGTTAAAATTATATAGGAAACAAAATTAATTTATACTACGTCAGAGAAAAAAAAAAAAAACACAAAAAACTCAACCTCCAAACCAAAAAAACTTATCATGCTGTTTCCACTTACCAGGCATGATTTGTTTTTTGTGTTTGTTTTAAGCACACTTGATTGAATTAAAATTTCAGAGGGAATGAGTCAATGTTGAAAATGATTGTTGAAGTAGATCAGTTCAGTAGTAGGTCAATCCAGTCTGTTGTAAAGCATTTTCTGCCTTCAGCAGAAGGGAATTTGTGTACCATCCAGTGATCAAAGTTCAGACGTTCAGGCATCTTAGACCCAGTGCAGATTGCCCTGTTGTAGTTCTGCTCCTCACATTACACTCATCTGCTGTTTCTCCAAAAACTTGCCTCTCAAAAAAAACCATTTTTTTTCCTTTTCTTTTTTTCCCTTTTAACTTGTTGCAGATCACTTCATTTCTTATGTATCACTCTACTTCAGCACCGCTCATGCTGGCTAATCGTCTATTTTACCTGCAGTTTTGCTGTGGGAAGTGTTGTCTCATGCTCTAATGTCTAACTTTTTCTGTAGTCCCACTTCTTCATTTCCTAAGAGGAATGACTTGTTGATTTTTTATTTTTAGTGTGGTCATTTCTGTATATTGTTACATAACCAAAGCAGGAACAGCTTACTGGCCTTACTTCTACATACAGAGATCCACTGACATCTCTGTGTAAGCTGCAGTGACCATGATTTTATGAAACTGCTAATAAAACATAATATATTAAAGCACACCCAGACCTTCTTGGATGCCCATGTTGGAAAAGAACAGGGAGGAGTATCCATTTCTTGTAAATCTTTCTATTTCTTGTCAAAGTCACACAACAAATACATACAACATTCAGTTATGCAAAAATCATGTTTAGCCCTGCTGGTAACTACACATTAATAACGCCTTGCTGCAAATCTTACTGAGACAGCTCTTGATAAAGATTGCTTACTCCTTTTAGAATAGTAATTTTTTTTTTTTTTTTGTAGCAGGTGTTTTAAGGACTACTATGAAAAGTAACTACTTTTGGAACTGGATCTTTTCTTGTTTATCAGGAACTTTGTTAACTCTACAGGAATGTAAAATCCAGTTCTCTGTTACTCCCTTTAAAAATCATCATCATTGTTTTTAATTTACACTTGTCTTCAGCATCTGCATTGCTCTCCACTGCTACTTTGCCACAGTGCAACTCTTTTCTTGGACTACATCTGTAGCTTACTATCCTGAACTTGGGTGCTTAAACTTAAGTTTCTTCCCATTCTTAGAGCAATTTCCCATTCAAAAGCTCATTCACTGGGATTAAAGTCTGGTTATCAGACCAAATCAATAATAATTGCATTTTTTACTACAGCATAACCAAGTGATTGAATTCTCTTCCAGTCAAAATTTTTCAAGTATGCTGTGAGCATTTCCTTACCACCTCCCTGAGCAGCATCTGAGAGGAGACTGCATTTCAGGCTTTTTTTCCCCCTTTTAAATCCGCGATCAGAGGAATCACCTTTAGTACAGATGCTAAGCAAGTCTCCTAGGTAGCAGTACTTCAGACTCCCAGATTTTTAGGGCTGGTAACAGGTGTGAGATTAGCTCATTTTAGAGAAAGTTCTTTGTTCACGGGAAGTTTTAAAAATTCTTCTTAGATTGCTCTGGATTGCCCTGCTGAACTCTGCCGGCTATATATTCAACTTCACGAGCCTTATATAAAAGATCCTGCTGCCTATCCTAAGCTTCAGGTAAAGCACTGACTGTGAAGCATAGTGTGTTACGAAATGGTTTGTTACCTGGCACAGAGATGACGCCATGGGTTTCACAGGTGACAAGATCAAGAAGGGAAGTATTTGTTTATGGCAAGTTAAACAGTATTTCCTATTTCCTACCGAACAGCCTTACAGGACACCAGCATTTCACTGTGATAAACTTAACTTTGATTCAAATCTGTTACCTAGAGTTACACATCCTAATTACTCAGGCTTCTTTTAATGTATTTCATGAAATAGATCCGCATGCTTTTTATAATCATTGCTCTTCCTCAGATGGGCAAAGTAGACCTTCAGTCTGGAATAATGGAGCAAAAAGAGGTGCAGGAGAACTAGATTCCTCAAGCTCGTGTTATGCTTCTGTCACCAGTGACATACTCCTCGAATGATGATGCCTCTTGTAAATTCTATTTACGTGAACATTTGCTTCAGTTTTGTAATATTTGCAAAGTTGCCATTCTTTTGCAGCCTTGACTGCTGCATAAGGGCAGGTCCTGAAGTGATAAGAAGACTCACTGTTCAGACAATGACCTGTTCTTTCTGGGAAAAGGGGTGGCTTCGACATATCTCACACTCCAAAACAGAAAGTGCTATGGAGCTTGATAAATGGACACTGGATAGCATCCAGTGGATGTACTGGATGATGAGTTAGGTCAAGCCATGCTTATTGGCATGATCTCAGGATGGCAAGCAGTACTACAAGGGAAAATATGTCCTGGGATGGAGAGGATTTGGATTAGGCAAAGAGACAACAGCCACTGATACTGGTTGGGGCCTCAGGGTATCTGGGTCCAGTCAACAGCATCCTCTTTTCTCAGAGGTTTTAGCTACAAAGAGGCCTGAGAATCATTGCTGCAAGAAGTGTAGTTCTGAATAATCTCAATTCTTCAGTCAACAGCTGGCTAATTTTTAATGCACCTCCCTCATATTGCAGAGGAACTAATATTTGTGTTTAAAATGCAGATGCTGGCATACATGTTCTACTCCGTGCCATACTACGTGATTGCTTTGTATGGCCTACTGGTGCCTGGTTGTTCCTGGATGCCTGATTTAACCCTTATACATGCTGGAGGACTAGCTCAGGTATTTCTCCACAAAATATTCACACTGAAATTACTAGTTAATAAGTAGAGAACTATGGTATAAGTCAGGAGAGCAGGGCTTGATCTTGCCATATTGGTTTTATGCTATTTTATCACAGATCACCTTTAGTATCAGTGAAAAACTAACTTGTGGGAATTGAGACTCAAGCTTGTTTTATATTTGACTGCATTCTTGCCTTGGTAGACTTCTTCTGCTGTACCATTTCATTGGGAAAATACAAACCTTATCAAGTGCCATGCATTCTTTTGCTGAGACTATGAAGGAAACCTGTTCCAAAGCACTAACAGTGGATCACATGAAAAATTACACAGCTCCAACAAAACAGAAACAATGTTTCCATAATATGTATTGGCCAGATCAGTAGTTTGAAAAACACAAGTGGAACAAGTAGCTACTAGTCACACCACATGGGTATTATCAGTTGAGGATGTTGATGTAATTCTGGGAACCTCCTGAGCCACAAACCACAGTGACAGTAAGACACGCTCCTGTTGCCAGAGGCATACTGCTGATCATCCTGAACTCATTCTGTTCAGATTCTCTTAAACAACTCCTAGTGCTGGTGGCTGTAAGACTGACCAAGAGAAAAGAAACTGACAAGCAGTAATAAACTACCTCGCACGCCACACAGATAAACATTCACAGCTGAGATGGTGACAAATAATTGATTTGTACTGTACGCAGGAAATGTATTCTGAGTATCCAGACAACACAGGAAAATATGCACACAGTGCTTTAACAATAATGAGAACAGAGAGACACAGCAGTAAGGGTAAATCAAGTACTGTTATTAGACAAACACAGACCAATACTTTGTTCCCTGTTGAAGAGATGACATTCATGGGTACAAACTGCACTCCAGCTTAACTGTCTGCTAAGGATGGGGGGAGCAATGGCTTACTTCCCATTTGTCAGCTGATATCACAGAGAATGACTTTTTTATCCAACAACTTACAAATAATCTTGAATCACCAAATTATATCAAAACAGAATCTGACAAACATATTATTCAAAAGACATTAAAAAAATCATACATCTGTGTTCGGCCCAAATCTAACCCAAAAAAAGCACAAGCTGGCCAAAGTAGGCAAGCCAGTGCCAGGAACCTTTCTCTACTGACAGATTGCTCAGGTTTCATGAATTCTCCAAGCTGGCAGCTTAGAAACTGCTGCTTCAGTGATTATTGAGCACTTTGTGAAATAAACCAGAAGTCAAAGTATGCTGACTGTCACAACCTTACAAACCTACCAGATTTTCAGACCCCCAGATTGGAAGTGATTTGGTTTTGTTTTTTAAAAGAAATCTTTCTCAAGTGGTATTTTTTACTCAGAATTTCCCATTTTAATCTTTGAAGCTTGTGCTGTGTACAGAACTCTGTGAGTTGACAAAATCTAATTGATTAAGGGAACTGTCTGTTGTTGTACACTCCCCACATTTCCTTCTGATTCAAAAACATTTCATAACGTTTTGGATTTGGTTTTTCCTTTTTTTTTGTACTTTTAACTGTAACGCACAGCAGAATGAACTTCAGTCATCCCACAACAGGAAAAGATTTACTTGATTTGACTTCATGAACTCTGAGCAACTCAGGAAGAAAAATGTGACATAATGGACTAAAGGCTCCTTTCTAGAGGGTTTTTTTTGTTACTCGGAGGCACACGACACATTTCTGGGTTTGTCTACTCTCAGGGTAAAACACTTGCAATTGATGGTTAAAATAACGGATTTTGCCTTCTGTTATGAGCAAAGGTCTGAGAAAGGTAAACAACTAGAGATAGAAATGGGGCATTGACCCCAGGAATGAACGCTGCTCCTACAGACGTGGGACGTTTGCATTTCAGTTGTTGCTATTCCTGTCATTAGGAAATATATACTTTTTTGCAAAAAACAAGTCTCAAAATGCTACACGATGCATCCAAACTGAGACTCTCTCAAAGAGCCTACCCTTGCACACACAAAAATAAACACTTCTCTCTGTATTTATCGCTTCAGAATTACACATAGCTCTCAGCTTCAATGGTTTGTTACTGACATTCAGACTTCAAGAACAGGTTGCAACTCTTAAACATTCTGAAGTTGCAGGAAGAGCTCCTTAAATGCCAAAGCACCAAAGTACCAGAAGCTTTGGTTATTAGAGTTTGAGTAGTCTCTGTGAACTTGAACAAACTGGTGTTCACCTACGCAAGTGAGCTGCATGTGTAGTGATTTAAGAGCCATACCCCTGCTACCCACAACCCACTCTGTCTCACCAGTTTTTTGCAGCCTACTTCTCTACTGTTCAAAATACAGAAAGTTTCTTTTTACTTCTCCATAGAACTGTTTTCCTCAATCCTGCAGTTTTTGGTGGCTTCTTTCAGCAGTGCCTCTGGTCTACAAGAGAACCAAACCCAAGGAACATATTTTTCTAGTTACTCTCTCCGCTCCATTTGATGACTTTCCTTAGGCACATAAGATCTGGTCCAAGCCCTTCCAAAATCAGTTATAATTTTTTGTCTGATTTTAATCTGTATTAGAGGGAAGACATAGAGCGAAGTCTCCAAACCTTTTTCCAGGCTTTTTTCCTGGCTGGAGGGCTTTCTTGTTTGCAGGGTAACAAAAACCAACAACCACGATAATGCTACAGACAAAAAATATTGTAAAAAACCCAAACTACTTCATGCTGACAAGGAGACTGATGTGTACCAGAATATGTAAACTATAGCTGTCACACTGAACAGTGCCAAACCCAGCACCAGTCATCTTCCAGTTACCATGGAATGGCCCCAGCAGCAGACTGTCAAGGCTTCGAGTTTAACAAAGGCCGCATGTTAAACAGAAGAGGCTACCTGAGAAGTTAACCTGTAGCACATTATCTGGGTGATTTCTCAGCCAAGTTTTGAGTTGTGATTCTCAAAATTCTCCACCTGAAGAGGGTTCAGTGACAGAAAGAACCAAGGATTGGTTTATTCACTGGGTGGATCTGATCACAGCAGACTCAAGGTTGCCCTTGCTTAATGAAATAGCCTAGTGCACAATAGGCACAGTGATCTGGAACAACTAACAGCCCTTACCTTTCTAAAAAACATGGATTTGGTGAGAGTCTGCCCGACACTTGAAGTCAGAGCAGGATTAGGCTACTGGCAAATGCTTTAAAACACTCCCCATCCTCCTCCCACCACGAGTAAAAACCCAAACCAACCAGAAAAACTGAAGCTGAGTACAGTCATGGAAAGTTTTCACGAAGGCAAATCAAACTTTAAAAAAAAAAAATGACTTTAACAGACCTCAGTGGCTTCCTTGGTAATGTAAAGAAAAATGCATTACACAGACAAAACAAGTCTAATAAATAGTAATGATGTAGTGCACCACTAGCTAGTAAAAATCTTCACAGGCTACAAACAGAAAAAAAAGCAGCAGCCAAGCATTTCAATTTATTATAACACTGAAAGCTCGCCAGTGTGCCACAACTCTTGTAAGAGACACAAACCACCCAGTAAGGCTAAAATCTTCAAAGGCATCCAGGAGGTTTTGGGAGTTCTGGGTCTCTCAGAAGCCGACTCTTACAGCTCCTTCTGCCAAGGTTTGTAAACTTACTGTGACACAAAGTTGGGCCACTTCTGGAGACAGGAGAGCCTTGCAGCCCTCCACGAAGAGACACGTAGCTTAACCTCTTGTTCGGCCCCAGAGCAGTTCTAAGATGCCTTGGGGAGGCTTAGGTGAACATCAGACAGCACCAAACCTCCTACACAAAGCCCAGTGGTGGTGGTTGAGTATTTTCTTTGCAAAGTGTTACCTTGTATAATGAGGGGTTTTTGCTCCCAGGCACTCACTGCTTGCAGGAGAGTTCCCAAGGTGAGAAAGGGCAGTAGGTATCTGAGCATGGGCACACAGGTGCCAATCTGGGACAGCTGAGAGCAAATGGGCAGCAGGAGGTGACTGAATTATCCAGCTGACAGAAGCAGGCTGCTCATAGTGTGCCCCTGAACATCTGGTTACTGTGTAATATTTACAGAAAATGTACAGAAACATGCTAAGCAGCACTCTGCTGAAGTGTGTATTTGATTTCTTTGATTGCCCTATTTCTTGCGTCTGGTTTGCTAGATCAGTGCTCCCTCTTAAGTGGAGGTGGTTATAATTTCCTGAAAACCAGTTTTCTGTTTCGATGTACGGTCTCAGCCCAGCCATTTGTTAGAGAGAGGTATTAAAGCACCTGCACCGTTTCACTTCCTGCTTTGCTAACAACCATGGACAGACTCAGTTCTTTGTGAGTCCAAAATAACTCCTGCTGAAGCCCAAAGAGAGGGTGCGAGTTGGCCATCGTATACTCCTCTGCAGTACTAAAATCCTGCTGGCTCTTTCTCCCACTCTGCTTAAGATTAAATTGATGTTCATGTCCTCAGATCTCCCTCACTACAAAGTAATTAAATAAATAAGATTGGACACACGATAGTTAATGTGAACTTCAAGCTGTTGCTTGAAATAGCAGGTAACAGATGGAGACAAAAGACAGTAGCTACCCTGACACTTCTATCTTTAAGTGTTTGTTTATGCTAAAAATACGCTCCAGCTCAACAAGCTTGCCTGTGCATATAACCTTCCCTGTGAATTTAACCTATGCTTCAGAACCACCTCCAGACCCAAGGCCAACTTTACCAACATTTTCTGAAATCATCAGGAGTTCTGGGATTTGTATGTGTAAGACTGAACTAAAAACAACAAAACCAACAAACACCGAAACAAAAGCCAACAGAAAAGAAACTAACACAGCTTCCAAGTTTTTATTTTCTGACTCTGTTTAGAACGTCTGTGTGCTGCTTGCTGATGCCAAACACGATGTCCTTGGGTGGGTGGCTGCAAGTCCCGCCCCCGCCTCTGGGCTGACACTCAGTGCAGCTCCCACAGTGATGCACGAGGTGCCCCGGTGGCCGTTTGCCTGGGGAAGGATTACGGAGCCCAGTGCATGAATAACCATCTGTAAGCTGAGGGTGAAATCCTATACCCAATGTAAAGATCAGTGCCCCTGTGTGCATTAAATGCACCTCCTACTGCGACACCGACAGTTCCCTTTCTGTCTCTTATACCGAGTTATGAATGACCTTAGTTCAGTGAATTTCCTTTCACTGCCTTGCAAACATATGAAGGATAATTCAGGAATAAAAGGGTTGGCTGGGAAAATGTCACAGGAGATACATACTTGCATGCGGAATATGCTGTCTTTCCGTCATCAACTTTACCTTTCTTTTTTTTTTTCCAACATACACATTACAAACACACCACAGGCTCAGTTTTCCCATATTGGTGCTTCTCTTCATGCTCGAACTCCTTACATCTACAGAGTCCCTGAAGAAGCAAAACAGTTTTTTCTGATATTGAACATAATGTATGGGATTCTTCCCCAGCTGCTGGCTTACAGGTGTGTCAACAAGCCGGAGTTCTTCATGAAGACGAAAGAAGAAGAAAAAACGGAATAGCACAACTGTTTTCAGCTCCTCTTTTTGGCTGCGTATATAATTGGGCTTGGATGTAATGGAACCACTGAGATGGAACCCAAATGAAGTGTGTCAGATTGCACAGTTGTGTGGAGATGCATGGCCTGTTTTGTTCACCTGATTCAAAAAGGGAAAATAAAGATAACTGCTTTCAATATCACTTCTCAATATTTTGACTTCGTACTGCAGCGCAGTTGGCACTTCACATACGGTTCATGTGTGTGTTAGTAATCTGCTTTGACATTTTAAAAAACATTGCCTGGAATTAAATAATAACGATGAGCAATCCCTATGCAAAGCTGTTACAGAATGTGAAGGTCAAGATTTTCAAGTGTCAAAAATTAACATACATAACTCTGTATCATGCACATGTTTTATTTGTCAAAAAGTAATGTCTCGTGGGTCAGCCTTGTTAAAAATCCCAAGAAATCTTTCAAGAAGCAATCCACTGTGACGGTATGACTCCATTTATGCTATGCAAATCATATCGTTTTCTTAATACTTTTAAGGACTCAGTTCTGCAAGGACTACTCATCTGCTTGAAGTTAAGCATGTGCTTATTTGTATTTGGGCATGGAGTGCTCAGTGCCTCGAGCAGTCAGCCCTTACACAATAGCATGCATTTTCTGAGAGGAGGGTTCTGCTGAAGTGTTACCCTATGCAGCTCCTTTTGCTAATGGTGTTAGGTCATAAACAAGTAGCAGCATTTACAGAGACCTTGCTTGGGGTGGTTTAAGTTTCCACTTGCAATTACAACTGTTCATATGAATTCTATTGGTATTTATAGTTAAAGCAGGACATTAGTGCCTTTCTTGCAGATGAAATTAGATGATACATTTTAACTGCAAACACTTTATTTTTGGGATGTTGAATTTTGGGTGTTCTGACTTTGAGAATTTCAGTTTTCTTTTTAAACCTAATCAGTAACAAGAAAGCATCAGCTCATGCGCATGCATGCTGCACTCTACACAAGGGGACTTTGAGAGCAGCAAGAAAGTCATGTGTTCACACTCTGCAGTGAAACACGGAGGTGTGGTTCACAGCAGCGCTCAGAAGACAGCACCCATGGTTTCGTACCTCCGAGCAAAGGGCAGGCCTCAAAACCACAGCACATCTTGGTCAATGCTTCTTGGCAAAAAGGAACTTAAGCAATGGTTTCTTTCAAGCACCCAACCTCCCTGGTGCGGACTCCTTCCACGTGTGCTCAAATTTGGGATAGCTCCAACCCAGTCCTCCCAAGAAAACAAGCCCCGAGCTGCTGGGCTGCAACAGGACACGATGTCTCACAGACATTTGCACCTCTGATGTCACTTCTAATGTTTTTAAAGAAACTTTGAATACATTCAAGGTGAATTTAATAACCTCCTGTTATCCAGAAAAGGCAAA
>JANHGO010007195.1:0-20333 GCA_024606505.1 Aquila spilogaster
TACTATCAATCAGAAACTTATTAACAGCTGTGTTAGCCCTAATTAAGTGCAGAGCAATGGCAGACTTTTTAATTAAGCCTTATTTTCCTAAGAGAAGACTGACTGCTGTTTTTTCTGCTGGCTTTTTTTTTTCCTTCTCTTTCCCACCTCCATCCTTATTTACTGTGTAAATAAATCCTGCTTTAAAAATAACTGGGACACAAGATGGGGCCATTGAAACCGGTCCAAAACAGCAGGAAATGTTTCCTTTATAGAATGGCTGCATGATTATCCTGACCATGTTTCATTCTTCTGGCTTTGTAAAAATAATTCCAAAAAACTTTAAATTTTCTACGGTGTGTTTCATTCTGAACTTATTTTTATTTTTCTTCCTGTCTGGAGTGTTTTGTCAGGGTTAGAAAACATCCTTCTGGAATTAACTTTAGTGTATAAATTCATATGAGAGAAAGCAGGGATGCATAGCATCAGCTGCACCGAAGAATGTCGTTGTAGCCTGAGTAGACCTCTGGGTACACACCAGAAATTGTGCTATGTATCCACAGAGTACTCCATTGCAATGAGAAAGCATGAGCCTTGTAGTTAAGTTAAAATTTAGAAGTCTCCACTACTGTTTGATTCTCCTTGTTCTGAGAAGCATTAAGTGGTACATGCACACCTCTGAAGGAAGAAGTCCCTGAGAAGTCTCTTTTCTGCATTTTCTATGTGGCGCTATTTAAACTGGAGATCGGTAGCCAGCAGCCATTGCTGGATCATTAGTTTGCTCAGAGGGTGAGCCGTGGGGTCCACCGAAGTTGGCAGGCTTATCTCTTACTCCTCTTGACAGTGTATCACCAAGCACGGATATTTTAGTTCACCATTACAGATACACAGTGCCTTTACCCAAGCTGTATTCAGCTAGTATTTTAATCTCAGAGGCAACATGACTCGAGGTGGATCCTGATCTCAATGCACTGTCAGTTTATACCAGGACTCAAATGAATTGCTGACAATTTACATGGAGTGAGGATCTGTCCCTTGCTGTTTAAGGAAGGCACTGTCAGCCTCTCACTTGGATCGCCACCTGATGAACTTTGGTGTTCATTTCAGGCACAGAATTCCTGGGTTTTCTTTTGCCCCTTTTAGGAAACAGGTTGGTTTTCTTTCTGCAGTACGTTTGGCAGAAAGGAGTTAAACACGTTCCTGGAAAAAAGTGCTCCAAAAGTCTTGATTCATCATTAAAAAATAAATGTAGAAAAGTAAAAATCCTAGGGGACCCCAAACCATTTGCCAACTGCAAGTTTAAAAGTAGTAGTATGTCAATGGAGCCTAAAAACTGTGAAAACTGTTGGTGTTCCCTAGCTACCTGAGCACCAGGGAACGGAAATGGCCATTTTCTAAGGGTTTACAGGGCACTTGTCGCAACCTGAGCTGGCCTGAACCTAAGGCACTGATATAACATCAGCACTGAAGACAATAAAATCGCAGTTGTAGTGGCCAGCAATGGCTTTAAAATGCATTGGATCAGTTACACCAGGAAAGCCAGGACTAGATATAGCAGCTTTCATTTGTGAGCATGAAGGCATATCCTAATAGTCTGTAATGGAAGTTAAAAGAACGACACCATTTAACTCCTCCCTCATGGAGCAAACCAGTTAATATTTTGCAGCTACTCCTGTCGTGCTATTTCTGTGTTGTTTCCAGCATGGATTCTGGGCCTATCTACTTAGAATTTCTGTTTAGTAGTCCATATGTGATAGATTTTGGTTTGTTACATTCAGAGGGGTTAATGAATGAATGGCTGTTGTTTATATGTTGTCTGAGTATTAAAACTTAATCCATATTTGAGTCTAACCCAGGCTTTGTTTCCAGGAAGAAAGCAGCTGAGACAATGCCCAGGCCTATGCAGAAAGAGGTTTTTTTATAATAGCTATGCATCATTTTTATACTTATGGTATCTTGAATACATTGGATTTGTATGATTCAGGAGTCTCCAAGTCTGATTACTTGCCTTACTTTATTAAGAAAGCAGAATAAGCTCATGAATTTCTTTTGATTCTTCTCTCCATCTCTCATCTACTTGTATTAGGTTCAGATTCATAGCACAAGAAATGCTTATGTCCTCTGAAGATGAAATGCAAAAATGCCATTTTAGTTCTTGTGGTGTGAGTGCAACAATAGGTGAAGGTGAGTTCCCCCTTGTCCAAGCAAGACGAGGCAAGGTGCTTTCGGAGGTGCTTGGGGCCAAATGAGTGCGAGTAGTTGCTGCTGGGCAAAGAGTGCTGGAGGAGCCGGTGCAGCAGGAAGGCTCCTCCTGGGCACGGGGCTGGAATTTGCATGAGAGTGTGGCTTTGATGGAAGTGACTTCAAGGCAGCACCCTTTCCAGTGCTTGTCCCCTGCTTGGCCTGATCGCAGCCTTGGAAATAGCTTTATAAGAACAATTTATACCATATAATTCCTGAAGCTTTTGACTGCTCCCCTCTGAAATACCTGCTTTCCAAAGGTGGAAGCTTGCTGTGGTAACTCCTAGATTGCTAAGAGCTCTGCAGCATGCAGCACGGCTTGCTTTTTTGTGCCCAGACTGGAGTTTCCGTTATTGGAATTTGTTATTCTGTCCTTAATAGGTTAAAACATAATAAGGAACAACACAAGTGATGCCAAGTTTATCCGTATAATTACTGTTTCCTGGTAAAACTTGAATTTAGTGTAAAATTGAGGTTTACTTAAAGTACATTCTAAAAGCGAGTTTTGTATTTCGTGCTAATACTGTGAGATAGTGTAGCGTAACATCGTCTGTTTATAATTTGCATGAAAAGTGGAAAATGATTGTTCAGACATTAATAAATCTGATTCAGTTTGTGCAAATATAAGATGGCAATTGAAATAACGATTACTACCTTCCCATAAGTAACTGGTTTGCTAATTGCCTATAAAGATACATGTAAGGAGCAGTCATAATTGAAGTGTGACAGCTGATGAATGCATTATGGAATTGTTGGAAGCTTCTTAGCATTAACTAAGGAAGCATTCTGAAAAAGATGGTGCATTACTACACGCCATGAAAGGCAAGGAGATTGTGAGGCTGAAGAGTTGGAGAGAGAAACAGCAGCCCAAGGGTAACTGCTGTTTCAGGTATCCAATAGGGAAAGAAGACTGGAATGAGTCTGGAATGAGGAAAGTCAGCAGGAACGTCTGTGAAAGAGCTGAAAGGACTACTTTCATCTCCCTTTTCTCCCTTTATTTATTTAGTGAATTTCAGCGCTTGCAGAAAGCACCTGGTTGACAGCTCTGTACCTTGTAGTCTGTGGTTTGTTCCCAGCAGGGTATACAGCACAGACATCTCTAGCACTGGTTTCCCCTGCTTATCCCCACCAGTTGACAAAGGTAGGCATTTATTCCCAAGGTGTGCTCAGGGCCTCTTTGCTGCAGCACTGTGGGTGCGGGCTGGTGCCCGGCGGACTCATCAGCTGGACTACGTGAGGCAGATAACACTGTTACTACCCCAGCCATCGTCCCACCCCTTGGTGGATGCTGCCACCCCTGAGGCAGCGGTGTCTAATCCACTCATGAATCAATTATTGAATTGTCGCATTTTTCAGCCTGGCCTATTAAATTAAACTGACATCAGTCTCATCTCACAAAGGCATTAGATAGTGATGAATTTCAGGTACTGTTAACCTGGTTTTGACTCGGCCAGCTAGAGACAGACAGATTCATTTTTCATTCCAGCTGCCAGAACCATTGTTGTACCCTGCCTTGCTGTTCTGCTGTGGCTGCTGATCAGTGGGTGGCTTTCCTTGCCAGCTCCTGAGAGCAGCAGTTGCTTAAGGAGAAGGGGTGTACAAAGAAGCCGGAAAGGTCAAAAACTTGGGGGAAGGTGGGGGCTGCATGTTTGTTTTCTTTCCATCTTTGTTAGAATCACGAGGGAAAGAGTGCACGTGTAAACGGTGAGATCGGCTGGCTGGCTGGTTAAAAAGGCTTCATTGTATTGACATCTGTTCATGTATTAATTAACGCAATACTGTCTATATGGACTTAAAAGGAACAGCATGCAGTTAATGCACTACGTGCTGGGGGGAGTCTGCACCCATGGAAAGATGGAAAAGAAATATTCCATACCACCAATGCATCGCTTTGTAGCTGAAGGTACCCAGGGGAGTATATAGGCCCTGTGTGCGCTTTCCTGTACCTTCCATTCACTGAGTGCCCTCATTAAGAAGGCACAGGAAACCTATTTGTTGTTGCTGCTTAAAAGGGGAAAGGTCCTCTGACCACTCCGAGCCAAAGCTGTGCACATTTGGTTTAATGAAATAAAACCATGTTCAAATAAGTTGGCTGCTCCTACAGTTGGTCCTGTTTCCCCTGTCTGGGAGACAGGGAAGTGGCTGTGTGCTTTGTTTTGACTTCTCACAGCAAGATGAAGCCATGGAGACCTGTGTCCTATGTGCCCATGGCTGGTCAGCAAGGACCACCCTGGGCCACATAGCAGACCTGTGCCAGTGCCCCTAAGGCTGGTGCTTGGGAGCTGGCTTCTCTGCACCTCTCTTTCTCACGGTAAAAAATACTTGACAAGGAAATCCTGGCAGATATTTCCAGCTTACTGGAGCTGTGGATTCATTACTATTAATAGAACTCTTAATTGACTACTGTAGAGCAGCTATAAAAATTGATTAGATGCATGTGAGGAAATAACCATGGGTCAGACTGCAGTGGACAATGATATGAATTTGATGACCTATTAGGACTTTTTCATGTCTAACAAAAGATGTTTTAATAAACATTAAGCAGCCTAAATTCTGCCCTCCAGCTCTTCTCCCAGTCTAATGAATGTATAATGAAAGCAAATATTTGGCATAGCAAAAGAATCCCATTTTTTTCAATCTCATTCCTGCGTATTTTCAAGAGGTTAGGTTACTTGACATGTAAAACATCTATGAATGTTAAGTGAGGCCAGATTAGTAAAGCTCTATAGTTGGTCTTTCATCTTAATGTGGCCAAGAATGTCCTCTAGCTCACTCTCTTTTCTAAGTAATGAAAAAATAGTAAATTGCACATCATTGCGTACCATATGTCCATTCCTCTCCTGGGCTCTGCTCTACAGCAGTGTTAATTGACTTGCCTAAACCCTCTTCTCCTGAGTTGTGACCGCTGCTGATGAAACAATCAACACTGCTGGAGCAGAACAGGGAGTGAAGAAAGAACACAACAGAACAATGAACAACGTTAAGAACAAATTAATTTCTGCAAAACAAAGATAAAATGAAGTGGTGACATATAACCTATGCCTTCCAAGGTACTAGAAGTTGTAGAGTGTTCTCATTTTGGGGTGCCTTCTTAGAAAGGGGGAGGAATTCAGACTCAGCATTGTCTGAAAGTCAGAGACTTGTTATAGGCAGTGTACACTGAGGAATGGATAAGTAGTGAGTAGAAAATACACTAATGTATGGATTTGTTCCTGTTTTAGCAGACCTAGAGTAAAGCACACAAAAATTAAAAATGTCAAGAGCTGTTAAATAAAGATCTTATATTCCTCTGTTGAGCAAAGGAGTTGGTTAATGAATTTTCATGTTCAATTGGATTAGATTACAGTGAACAAAAGTACTAAGGTCTGTAAGCCTGCAGCAAGTTAATGAACTTTTTACCTTTTCACTCAGGTCTTCACAGAGCCTGGGTTAAATCACAAGCTTCTGTGCTAACACATAGAATTTACACAAATGACTGCGCATTGCCCCAGAAGCACCTTCCATTGCACTTCTTATGATACAAGTCTTATGAGGAGCAGTTGAGGAAACTGGGATTGTTTAGTCTGGACAAGAAGAGGCTCAGGAGAGACATTATTGCTCTCTTCAACAGCCTGAAGAGAGGTTGTGGTGTGAGGTGGGGATTGGCCTCTTCTTGTGCATAAGAAGTGATAGGACTAGAGGGAATGGCCTCAAGTTGCAGCAGGGCAGGTTCAGGTTGGATATTAGGAAAAATTTATTCTCCAAAAACGTGGTCAGGTGCTGGAATGGGCTTCCCAGGGAGGTGGTGGAATCACCAACCCTGGAGGTGTTCAAGAAGCATTTATATGTTGTACTGAGGGACGTGGTTTAGTGGGAAATATTGGTGACAGGTGGACGGCTGGACTGGATGATCTTGGATGTCTTTTCCAATCTTAATAATTCCATGATTCTGAATGCGTGCAACTCTCGCTGCCACCATTTGTGTTTGTAATGGCTGATGAGTAAACATTGTCAGCTGAGCGATACAGAAATAAAATAGAAATGCAACCAACTCTCATAACTTCTGCCAAACTTCTTGTTTGTCTTTCCAGCCTGACTGGTGTGATTAGATCAGAAGTATCTGCACACTTCTCCTATGTGTTTAAAAAGAAAAGCAACTAGTTCTTGTGGTTGCAGAGAAAACTCTGAAACTAAGAAGTCTGAAGTGACTTGGAAATGAAAAAGCAAATATAAGGAGTGTGACATTATTATATAGTCTGATCATTATCTCTAACAGTTTGGTAATTTTTGACCCCTCAAAGCTGGCAATGCGGAAAAATGGAGCGTAGTTGGAACAAAGTTATTCCAGGCTTCCTTCAGAATGTTATTTACTCAGTGCTACTATAAAATAGCTTTGAAGTTAAAATTTTAATTTTAGTAATGTTTTTTTCTAGGTACATCCAATCATCCTTTTTATTATGACAGGTTATTTTAAACTCCTTAGTATTCAGGGTATTTGCAGTTGTGATGAACAAGTTCATTTGAACACCAAATCAATCAGTATTTTCACTAGAGAGAAATTTTTAAGTACCAATTAAGAATGAAAAAGAGATCTACATCCTCTAATACAGTATTAATGTGCTGAGATGGGTGATCCCAACTGCACAAGAAAGAAAGCAGCTGTGCGTATGCTTTTTTAAGATGGTTTTTTTTCTGTCACTTAGAATAATTTGATGAATAAAAAGTGGTTCTTTTATTACTGCTAATGAATGGAAATCCCATCAAATTGCAAGGCATCAACACACGACATTACTCTTAAACTAAAAGCACAGTAGATTTTCCAGTGATAATGGAGGGGATGAGCACTTTGCACAATGAATGGACTCTACTTGTCGTACTGTAGTATACTGTTACCTTTCAGCAGTGCATAGATCACAGTTAAGAGTTACACTAGGTGCTTAATTCTGTTAGTCTCTGTTGAAATATCAACCTACTTGCTCAAAATGAGATTGAAAAAAAAAAAGAAAAAAGAACTGGAGGCATATGGGAAATTATGTCCTTTATGTCGATCAGAACATGCAGTAATCTACCAAGGGGGAGTGGTGGCAGTCTTGCTGATGAAATAATTTAAGCCCATGCTGATATAGCAGTCCAGCATATAAAGGTGGTAGTGATCTTGTCCTGGCAATGTGATCAAGCCACACGCTATCTTCCAGTCTCTCTGGTTCAGGATTCCTTTGCTTTAAAGGAAAGAGAACAAAGTTCTTTAAAGGAATAAGGCTTAGATGGGGTTACTCTGTTTGGGTAGGGATAAGGCTGCAGGGAAAAAACGTATTGTACATGTGTCCAACAGCTGGAGGGTTATGTCAGGAGCATTTACTGAAAAGTAAGGTGCTTTAACCAAAAGAGGCTTTATCACCTTCACTTAGACATCAGCGTCCTTGGTTCTTTAGCAGCTGATGTGCCAGAGATGACTCTGAACAAGAAAGTGATAGCCTCACCCTATCAAAATGACATAGCATGCATTTTTCTTCAAGTTGTTTGAACTTGTCTTTCTGTGAAGGTATTTTCTGAGTGCAGGCACCTTAGGGAACATCAGAAAATATGTTGAGGGTGAGGGGGAAGTTGAGCTGTTGAAGTGAAGATTGCCTATAGTCTCTCCAAGGGTTTCATTAGTGACTTTCCTGCGAAGCAGTTTGAGAAGCCTATTTACAACAATTTTGCTGTTCTTATTCTAGTGACTTTCTTGCATTAATTTCTATAAATACTTTCTTTCTATGATACTCCTGTAAGTGTTATCTAAACATGCAATTTAAAGGACTGTTTTTCAAACTATTTTAAGACAGCATCCTTATGAAATAGAATATTTTTTTAGGATAACAATATATGTTTAATCTCACTCTGGTTATCTGGAAAAGGTATTTATTATTCATAAATACAGATAAATATGACCATGTGAAAGTAAATGCAGTGAAATCAGCTTGATTTTACACAATTGGAAACCAATCCAGCTCATTCTTAAAATAGTTATTTTGCAGTTTTTGCATGAGAAGGCTACAAGTAACACACTGTGTCTTCTGTCCCTTGTTAGGTTATTAATAGTTTATAAATCAGGCATTTAGAATGCATTTTTTAATAAATCATCACTTGTCCTGAAATTCAGGATTCTTTGATCTGTGCATGTTTTCACAAATACACAGCACCTTTATTATGACCCAACTGCTAATAGGAAACTGCACGAAGGGTTTTTCATAAGACTGTTTAAAGTCTTTGCTGTTTGGTCAGCAGTAACCTTAGCTTTGTGCCACATCACCATTCTCACTGTGCACAACTCATTGAGTGTTGCCGGAGATACCACAGGAAAAAAAAAAAAAAAAAAGAAGGCTCAGAGTTACTGTAGATGGGATAAAAATAACTTTCTGTGGTACTGACATGAGAATTCCAGCCTTGCAAGGTAATAATGTGTATAAAAGATCTCTGCAAAAGAGAATAGGGAGTGTAGGAATTGGGAGTCATGTGGGAAGATATTTGTACCAGATGATTCATTTCCAGCGCTGCGGCTGTTACATTAAAGAGCTAATGTGTAAGTTGATGCTGCCTGAGGCAGGATTAACTTCTAATGTGTAGGGATTGAAATTTGCTAATGGCCTAGCTAACATGAAAACCAGCTTGTGTAGGAAGGTGCCTTGCCTTACTTGTGGCCCTTGTCAGGTTTTCCTAGTAACATCTCAATAGTTGTTCCTAAAAATACAACTTTAAATGTAATACATTTTCCCCTGTATGTCTTTTTTTAATGCAAGTATACTGTCATTTGGCTGTTGCAGAGGCAACAAGCCCCAAGTATCTGTCAGTTGGTCTGAAGCTACCTTTTAGGCTGCTGTAGATTAGAAATTTCTGCCTGCTGTGCAGCCTTCAGGCTGAGAGCAGAACACGGAGTATTTCTCTGGTACATGAGTGCACATTGGCTGGGAAAGGAAGCAGAGGGGATAAATGGTGTTGGTGAGAAATTGAGGAATTCCTTTAGTGGCACCAGGCCATGTTCTCTTCCTAGTGAACATGGGTAACTCAGATTAACACTAATGGGTGTTATGCACAAGGGAGAGGATGCCCTACCCCTTCACTGGCACTGGGAAGTGCAATTTAAAGCTTTCCTGAGGCTTCTTTAAACTAGATTTTTTTGACTGTCTGACTTTGAGTTGTCTCTCTTGCAGATCTCCCACTGACTCAACAAGGTTTGTTGCATACAGCTCGATGGTAGGGGATGTCTCATTTGGATCTCTTCTAGAAGTGTAAAATAGACACAAATTGCTCTTGATGATATGATATGCATGCACTTGCCTGTGTACACGGCAGTGATTCTCTTCAAGGTACATGTTTTCAGGTTATGTGAGTGCCAAAACAATGGAAAAGTCCATTAAAAGCTGGTGAGGAACTTTTCTTCAAACTCGAAGAGCCTATTCTGTGATCTTGCTTGCTGGCAGAATTTGAAGGAGGATAGATTGATCAGACGACAGTGAAACTGGGTGTTTCAATGGCCAGTGAGGACATATGGAGCGGCTGTGACAAGAGTCAAAACAAAATCCCCAAGGCCAGAGGACTGAGGTGACTAAGGGACCTACACATAAAAAAGTGGATTCTGTAATAGCGACACAAGGGCTTTTAGCATCTTTCTCTAAAATACCAGCTATTAGCTGTGGTCAGTGATAAAAACATGGGGTTAACTATCCACTGAAGTTGACCAATTCCTAGGTTCTGGTTAAAATTTAACTCAGCAGAAGATGACTTATGTTATTGCAGTTACACAGCGTTTTACCAGATCCTCTGTGTTTTGCTTGTTAAATGGAGGCAGAAATATGTGAACGGTTCTAGTGAAACTAGGTCCTAACCTGAGCTGAGTGGAGGAGAAATAATGCCACAATGACATCCTCATGTGATGTTGGAGTCTGCGATGCCAAGCTGCCGCTTTACAGTTTTACCTTATTTCCTTTTCTTTTTTAAACACAAGGGAAATTTTGAAAGTATATCTTTCTCTTAAACAGCTTTTTGAAACCAGTGGGGGTTAATTAAAAACTAAATATGGAATCTACAAACACCCAGAAATTATTTACACTGTTGTTAATTTCTTCTTTAATATTCATAACTGTTTTCTGTTAATTAAGAAGAGAGGGAGAACATGAAGAAAGGCTCAGAACAAAAGCAGTCTGCATACAGATAAGGGGCTGAGTTCTCAAAGAACAGGGCTAACTGCATACTGCCTGTGCTGAGTGAAGAATTTATATGCAGTGAATGCGTACTGCAGCTGAAAAATTGGGTAGACTTATGTATGAATCACTACATCAGCATTCGGCATGATCCTCTTACCACCACTGTTAACACTTCCCTGTTTCCTGGCATCACGCATTCTGTAATCCTAGAGCAGTTTAATTAGCTTGTAGAACGTGGGGCTTGTAGTTGGGAAATATTTCTAGCTTCTGAAGTAGTGTTATATAAAGCATCTGTAGGAAATAAGGCTGCATAGCTTAGAATAGGGCGCTACATCCTCTTTATGCTGTAGAAATCATGAGCCAGCCACTAACCCTTTCAGAAGCATAACCATTATCTTAGCAGCATCTAGAGGCTGTGGTCAAGATCAGAGTTTCTGCATGCAAATTGTCACGTAAACATATAGACAGTCATTTTCCTGATGTCAAGCAGCCTTGGCCAGACAAGAACACAAGCTGTTACCTCTCAGTGTGAATGGCAAATTGCTTCCTTTTCTCTGATGTGGAGGTATCTGCAAACACTTCCGCATCGAGGACCTTCACCAGCTTTGTTCTTCTGGGGTGTTAGTAGCATATGCTTAGATTCATCTCTGCAATGTATTTACCTTCGGTCTTGAAATAACCCTCTACTGTAAATCTCTCCCTGAGCTGTTTTGAATACTGGCTTATCGACAAATTGGGCTGCTCTCTCTCGCCTATTTTACACCACTGTCTGCAATATTTCATTTCTATAGTAACTGGATGAGTTTTAAACAATGCATTTTAGAATATATTCATGAATAAAAACATGGCTATAAGTGCCTGATAAGTTTTGTGAATTCAGTGTTTGTTATGAATAGTTCAGCAGACCTGCTCAACAAATGCTTGTGAACAGGAAGGCTCCATGAGTCAGTCTGCCAGCCTCATACAGCCCTTTTCTAAAGGGACGAGAAAGACTATACCGCTTTTTTACTGGAGGTCAGTTGATACCTGGTTCTTTTATTCCATTCAAAACCATTTGAAAACTCAAGTTCTAAGTGGTTGTGTAATAGCACACTTAAAATGTTAACTTGGTTAAAAAAGATGCAGGAACAATGCTGTACAGCATAGGTGACAGAATCACATGCTTGTGGACAGCATGGCTGACAGAAATGCTTCATTTTCAGAGTCTGGGGATTTGATTATCACAAAGAATAAGTTACTGTGAGGAAAAATAGTGTAAATTAACTTGAAGAGGAGCAACTGCTTATTTCTCCTCCTTTCTCCAGCTATATCCTCAGCCACTTGTGTTGGTGCATTAAATGAGTTAGAAATAGATTATGTAGTACAGTATCTATTGACCTAAATGCTAGGTTTATTGAGATTTTGCACTTAGTAAGATAAAGTAACAGTAAAATAAACAGTGCCCTTCCAGCAGGCAACAGACCTCCTGCTGGATCACGCTTGGTAGAGACTCTTTCTTCTACGTATGCATAAAATATATAGTACAATATGCTACAAATATGTGTGCAATATGAAGGGAGAGATGACAAGGTCAGATGAAGAGTTTGGTGCAACATCTTTAGTGAAGCAACCTTATTTCATTCCCTTTCCCTTTCTTCACCTCTATGTCTCAGCAGATGGGGATTGAAAGTGTTTGCTGCTGGGAAGGTGAATGGCAGCTAGTACCCAGATGAGGCAGGTGTGGGGAGGCAGCTTTAATCAGTACAAGCCAGGATCATTAGAGTTTGCCCATCAGGATAATCTAAAGAAAAATAATCTCTTGAAACAGTTAATACAATGTTCTAGCTTTAATGTTCTAGCACACTGCTGAAGTTCACTCAGGGAGAAGGTTTAAGTTGGATTCAAAGGCTGTGTTGGTTCTCAATACAAAGACAATATTGTAGAAAGTCTGTTAGGCCTTAGTTAAGGGTAGTTCTCGTTTAGATTCATTTTACTGAATGCATCTGTGCCTGATCTTTTACACGAAATGACTCCATTTAAAATGGCCTGCATGATTGGCACTGCTAGGCCAATGCTTGCTGTCTTGCAGAGCTAACAGGACAGGCCTGTTTGCAGGTATCAGACTCTACCAGCATGGCTGTCTCCTCAGAAAGAGCTGCATGGGGATAATAGAAAACTGGAAGTAAGGAAACAGTGGCTTAAAATGAAAAAGAAATGGATTCTATTTCTTAGATCAAAGCTTGCAAGCATTTTTTCTCCAAGGGTGGAGAACCAGGAACAGAGCCAAGGGAAGAAACAGAATTAAAAGAGAATCCGAGCTCCCCTGTGCTCCAGGGAGGATGTTGCATGCTCTGCTCCATACAAGGCTCATTGCATTCAAGATTTTAAGCTGTGACAAGGTTAAAGTTGCATCAAAATTTATTTTAGCAAAGATTTGTGGAAGGAATACAGAATATAAAGTAGGCTGGAGATTAGAAGCAGCCTTCAGACTAGCAGCGTGAACACAAGTTAGAGACCTGGGTTAGACATGAGTGAGTTGTATGTACAAATAAACGTCTGTGATCTTTTTGATATGAAAAAGATCACAAATTATATCAGAAAATACAGGGTCAATAATAGCAAGAATACCTTGAAGGGGACAGGGGTTACAGTAATATCAGAAGACAGCTGGTAATGGGGCAACAGCAGATTTTTTTCCCCCTTGGGGACAATGATGGAGCAGTAATTACTGAGAAAGCCAGCAACCTACAGAGTGTAGGAGTGTCTTTCTTGTAGTTAAAGAGATGCTGAAATCTGGCATGTATAGGAATCAAAATTTGATCTCTGAACAATTGAATCTGCAGATGGTAGACAGGTAAGAATGAAGATGGAGAGGGAAAGGGGGGAGCGAGAAGAAAATGAGCATAGTGATACAGTGTCTTCCTTAAAGTGCACTCTGGCTATGTCCCTCTAAAGGCTTATCTGTTAGTGAAACCACATCTCTCTAAGTAAAACTGAACCCATGGAAAGGAAAAGCCTAGGTATAGATGGGTGCAGTTTGATAAGTATGTCACCCAAATAATGCAGCGTGGTCATGCTCTTTGATCTCTGTTCTTTCTCAGTCTCTTTTATGATAATATTTTGCTGTTTATTGGTGATCTCTAACCCTTGATGATGTTATAATTGCAGACAGCATGTTCAGAGATTGCTGGCATTGGTGTGAAGATGGAATGGGTTAACTCTACTGAAAGTAATAAGCTGCAGCGTAAAAGAAACTGGCACATGTAGTTTGAGGTGACCATAATTTAAGATGCTTAAAACACAATGTGAGAAACCTGCAAAGGAACCAAGATGTAGGGACTACACAGATTCTGCTAAAAAAGAGCCCTCTCTATGCTGTGCTAAAGAGGTCACTTAAAATCAAGATTGAGTGTCAGTCATCTCTTCTGTGAAAGTGGACTGATTTGTTAAAAAAAAAAAAAAAAAAAAGCTGTATCACAGCAAGACAGTTAAAAGTGAATGCTTGGGAAATAGGTGTGTTCCAGTGTGCTGTACACATTTCATTTTATATTCATTTCTGTGGGTAAGATTTACCAACACTTGCCTCTGTCCTCATTGCCACTTGTCTCATTTCCAGAAGGAAATTTAGTTTCTTTGGGTATCTTGTTTTGTTGCCATTTGTTTTAATGAACTTCAGAGTGATCTGCAGCATCAGAAGAAAAGCAAACCTTGGATCTGAATGTTCAGAGGGAAATCACCCATTCTTTCCTGTCCAGCAGATGTTTCTGGAGTTAGTCATGCCTGAGTCCTTGAGCACTGCGGGTACCTGCGTCCACTGCATAACTGTGGGAGTTGGGCTGAGGTGGATGCAAAGCCCTGCAGGGGGAGCAGAATATGTCTTCCGAACTATTTCAAATGCTGATTAAGATCTTCAAATAGCTTCCTTTCTGCTCTTTCCTAAATGGAGTCTTCTGCAGCTTCTGTAAGTTGTTATACCGTATTTATATGTAAGCATGAATCATTCTTTTCTTTGAATAAGAGATGAAACAAGTGGCAAAGAAAATAGGATTGAAAACAAAATCCTACACAGCTGAATAAATACCATCCTTTGCATATTAATGAAGATCTGATAGGATCAGCAAAAGGTAAAGCAGTGGAAGAGAAGTGTTTGAGTGTGCTCGTCCAACCTCACTTTGAGAATCTCAGAGGAGATAGGAACGAAATGCATTTACAGAAAAAAGTTTAAATGCCACAACTTAAAAAAAAAAAAAAGAAGAAAAGGAAGAAAAACCCAACGCGCGCACACACAGAAAAACCCTGTTTGTTGTTGTTTTTAAAGATAAATAGATCATCTGATAGGCATTTCATTTTTTAGCTCTGGATAGGAGTAATTTAACATCTACATTCATCTTCCAAGGGACCACTGCCTGCTTCTGCACGCAGCCTAAACCAGTATAATAGAGCTTTTCCTGAGCGTTAAAACGTTAAGTAGTGAGAAGCTTTGAAATGCATATTTTTTAACAGAGATCTTTCAAGAAGTAAAATTAACTGCATATCACTATTTAATGCATGAAACCATGATTTACTGTCCCGAGAACTAATTTAGGCTTGCTGCAGATGTAAACTCACCCTCAATTAATGTGCTACTGGGCCTGATTCAGAGATGGTTGAAGTCAGCAGGTCTTTCCAATTACTTTTATGGGAATCAGATGAAGTCTTTAATGCATCACTGAGTGCTCAGACTCATTAAAAAAAATTCTCAATTCTAGATATAACGCAGATCTTTCAAAATGTCATTGTACTTTAAAAACTGTTCTGCTCTCTTGGATGAGAAGTTATTTACACTTGTGTGAATACATCTGATAAATTCCTTCCTTCCTCACACTATAATATACCTACAATATGTGTCTTGATATATTATGTGTATCTTTGAATACATAATATATTACCAGATGGCATGTGATTAGCAGGGTACAGTGAAGTATAAAGATATATTCTGCCCTGGGTACATGTACAGTCTGGTAGTGTATGTATTTAAAGTGATCATTTCAGACTGTATTTTTAGAAGAGAGAATAATCTGTTGATACATGCAGAAGTTCTCCGTATGCAGTAAATCAGCTTCTCAGGGAAGTTTTGTAGCTAATGTCCTACTTAAAGTATTGGAAAGCTACCTCTGGTTCATGTTCTTGGGTTACTGTCTAGTTGGGTGGCAGCATGTAAAAGCCATTGTGTTCTAAAAAGAAGATAGCAAGTCATCAGCTTTGAGGCTGTAAACAAAGCTCCACTGTGGAGGAGAACATCAGGACCTCCTGAAAATTCAGCCTTTACATCAGAAGCATTGATGCAGCATTGTCTGAAACCGTGTGATTTGCTGTTATAATTAAGGCTGGCATTGTGATGAAACCTAAAGTCGTGGCCACCTGTCCCTAGCACAGTTTTTAGTCATAAGAAATTGAATACCATGGGCCAAACTTTCAGCTCTTAGAAATGAAAATCACATAGGGAAGAGGAATTATAGACATTCCAGAACTGTGCTGTTTATGGGTTGATTTGGGTCTGTTGGTAGCTTTAGGTTGGAAGCTGATAGAAAATTGGTATAAGAGCCTTAGCTCTAAATCAATAAGGCTACCTTGATTGTAATGGGCTAATGCCAATTTATACCACCTGAAGAGCTATTGCCTAGATTTACAGCGTAAATATAATTACTGTGACATAGATTTGCTTCGGTTCACTGAGCTGGCAATGAGCAAGCTTTATAGTATTGTATCTTTTTGTTCTTGCTTAAATTGTCTTTCTAGTTGATGGCTGGAGCTAGAACCCAAACCACAGTTGCAGTCCCAATATGCTGTTGTAACAGTATTAGCATATAAAGTAGATATCATTGCAGAGCACAGGGCTCATTCCTACAGGCTTTGTGCACTGTGAGTGTAGCGGGAAAGGTCCATTTCAGCGTGCCTGGCACAGCAGGAACCTGCTGACTTGGCAGTACCTGCAGGAGACTCAGTGCTTTTCAGTGGTGGCTGCTGTAAGTGGTTGCAATTAGGTTTTGACATTAACATCTTACCCCGCATTAGACTGGCTGGGGGAGTGAACTACTTGCTAGGTACTGTTTTCTTGGTCTCTGCCAGCAGACTTCATGAGGCAGTAGGGTACCAATTTACAGATGGGAGGCTAACTTTGCAATCAGGTGGGCTAGATACTTTCTTTTTTTCTTTAAGCTAAATATTAAAATCCTAAAGAATACAGTGAGCTCTGAATAGAAATGAAGAAATATCTGAGCTTAGGTTATTAACTGCAACCTGTAAACGATGAAAAGCTGTGGATTGTTCCTGCAATAGAAATAGGCAAGGCAATAGTATTACCTTGTTCTTTTTCATTACATACTGTGTAACCTAAAGACATTTTATGTCTTTGGCCACAAGCCTTTGTGGACTCCATAGTATAACGTCAGCACAGGTCTCTCCACGCCTAGTTGCAGGCTATCATTTAATTTCTATTACATTTCCCCTTCTCCATTCATGCTGTGATGTCCCTGCTGACAGCTAATATCCATAAAAGAATCAATAAAGAATATTATTAATAATAATTAAAGCATGGGTAGCTCATTACACTGAGTGGGCTTGTGCAGCTGAAGAAGCCTGGAGTAACTTCAATGATCTCTGGGTGTAACTGAGTGCAGGATGCAGCCCCTGGCTCTAGGAGCTACTCTTAAATTACTGTTAAAAGCTGGAAATGATGACTTCTGCTTTTAAGTGGTTGAAATGCCATGTAACTCAGGAAAATTGTGAGGGGAGGGGGGGGAAGGAGTGAAGTGAGTCAGTGAGCAAGCTTTTGCGCTTGGGGAAAAAACACAAATCTGTTTTCAGGTAGTCTTTGTCACAAATAAGATTGCAGTAGTTTCAGTGCTAGCATCTAGCAGTCATCTTCCCTATAAACGCACCGTAACTTAGCATGATTTCTTTGCTCTTGGGAGGCTCAGGACTTAAATAACAAGGGGGCTCCAGGTCACAGCTGAGACACAATTAAACCTGAGATTGAAGAAATTCCTTCCCACCTGCAGGAAGGATTCTCATTTTGAATAGCTTTCCATTAGTTTTCCTGTGGGAATGCCACAATATTGGCAGTGTTTCTGGAACTAATACGACAGTGTTAGCCAGGGAGCAGTTTAGCTATGGGTTCTTAACACTTCTGTGGTCACTAAGGGTTCTGAGGGCTTTCAGTCAGGCTCTGATCACCTTCTGGCTGTTGGGAAATTTTTTTGTCCTTCTCTGACTGAGGTAGTTCAGTGTGGCAATAGAGATACCATGCTTACATTTCAGTAGGGGGTGCATTTGTGTGCATAGGGTTTGTGATTTTTTGCTGTTCTTTAATTCCACGTTCTCCCTCAGGTGGCAAATAAAGCTAATAATGATTGTGTTTTCAGCTGACCCCAAACATTTAAATATTTAAATATTTGAAATTCCACAGTACAGTTTTATTCGCATTCAAGAATAACTTTTCATTATAAGCCATTGAGTAGGAATACAGATAGAATTGGGGTTTCTGATTATTTAAAGTCATGTAGTTTGTGTTAGCAGGATTTTAAAAGCTTGAAAATAATCATTTATGGTGGAAAACAACTGTTTTTTGAATGCAGTGTATAATTTTCACCCATCTGTAACTTGATGTGTGTGATGCCAGGAAACCATTTGTCAGTTCCCATATTCTTGAATTTCTTTACCTGTTCCTCAAGGGTTGCTTGCATATTGTCTCAGCAACTAAATTTTTAGGTGAACTGGTTTGTCAAAATTCAAACCCTGATTACTACTTAGTAGCTTTAAGGAAAAAAAAAAAAGAGAAATGTTTTGCATAGCTTTGACTTTACTGCAAATCCACTTCTGCTTAAGGAGATGCAGATTAATAATGGAACAAAACAGGAAAAAAAGACTATAGAAGTCTTGGTTTATGTTATGATCTCTTCAGGGAATTTGGAACATGCCCTTTTAGTGTTAGGAAGTATGGATCCCTCCAGCATGAGATGATCCTGGAGACAAATATGTTCATCAGAAGAATGGCTTTATGATAATAAATGGTTCCATTTATAGGTACCCTCTGCACGTTTCCTTGTGTAGGACATGCAGCACCAAAAGCTTTTGGCTGAAGGAAGGGACTGAGCTGAGTTGATGCATGTGAAATCTTTAGAAGACATTGGACTGAGTAACTGATAGTTAACATTAGAACTGCAGTGTATTCAAACTGTACCTGATAAAGAAGTAAAACAGCTTTTGTGAAATCAAGTGTTGCATGTATGCGATCTGCCTGCCTCCCTGCTCTGCCTGTGGCGTCTGACCCATTTGGCTATCCAGGGTTGTGACTTGGCAAACACCTCTTTTGTGTACATGGAATTTGTGAGCAGTGGTGCCACCAGCTCACGTTATCTTTGTAAAGCATAACCTGCAGGAACCTGTAGAACAAAATGGGACAATGCTGAAAGCAGTGGAATGTGGCTGTACTGACCAGGAGAAAAATGATAGCTGTAGAAGCATCACAGGCACTCAGGCTTGTCAAGCAGTGCATGCTGTCATTTGTGTGTTTAAGAAGGGATTATTCCTAATGGTCAGTTCTTCCTGTAAGCATTAGATATGTCAGAGAAAAAGTACTCAGAGGTGTGAAAAAACAGAGGAAGTATTTTTACTACATGAAACTGAAAGCAGATTATTTAACTTTCTTGAAGGGTCATGACAAAGGTATATGAAGTTTGGAAATCTTTAGTGATCACTGACTGAACAAAGCTGTTTTTGTTTTGGGAAGTGGAGAATTTAGAGCAGGTGATTTTCTGAGTTTACTTTCAACCTAAATTATTGCTCAGTTGTCATTTTTGGTAAGACTAAGAGGCATTACACTTCCAAAGAAAGTTTTAGCCTGTGGAATACATTTGTATAGCATACAGCTGAGTCCATGATATTAAAAAAAAGTAGATGAGATATCAGTGTAGATGAAACAAAAATCCACAGTTGAGTCAGATGACTTACTTTTTACCAAGGGCCAGATATTGACAGGACAGGACAGATGGTAAGGCACTGTAAGAATCTTTCCTAATGTACAAAGAGGAATTTTCTTTCCTTTCCCTGGACAGAGACAGCTCATCCATTTTGTTAGGATGTGCTCTATGCAAGATGAGGTTCAGCTCTCATTTACAAGAGGATAGTTCTAGTAACTGCACCATCAGGAACGCCTTTGTAAAGCAATATTTGACTTAAATTGCCCCTCGATTTAAAATTTGCATTTTGCACTGATGCCAAATTTACAGTCCATTGCACGGATAGAGAGAGGGTCTGATTCATTAGTATTTATCAGTGTGGCTGTGCTAGCCTAGAATTAACTAGGGAATTGTTCAAGTCCCTGCCTTGCAGAGGGTACAGCCAACCTTGTTACACTGGCCTGTGTTCCCTAGAGTAATGTTACCCCAAATGATGCCAACAGTTTCTTTTTTTATCCAAACTAGGCTGGCAGATTTGTGAAGTGTTAAAAATATTCCATTGCTTCCAGATTAAAGGAAGCTGGTTGGCTGTTTTCTACAATAAAACCCACTGACTTGTCCAGAATTTATTTCAATAACATAATAACTTAGAGTGGGTAATAAGATTATTTTTGAAAAGTAAGAGGAAAGGAATCTGAGGCTGAAAACCACTTTTGTTAGTGCTGCAATATGCATCTGTGGTAAGGTTAATAATAGAGTTATCTCTGTCGACAAAGGAAGAAGCTTGACAACAGAGAAGAAATCCAAATGGGTCTGAGTTCCTTGCATAATTGTTATTTTAATTGCCGTGATCGGAAAAGTCTTCAGAGGTTCACCAAACACTGCACATCTGCAGATGAGATTTACCAGTGCAGCACTCACAAGCTCTCTCTTGAAAAGCCACTTTCTTGTTTTAGCATGTTTACAAAAACTGAAGTGAGAGTTAGTTATGAATCTTCTGTTATTTGAGTCGATGGCAGATGCTAGGAAGGCT
>JANHGO010007196.1:0-20327 GCA_024606505.1 Aquila spilogaster
CTGTTCTATTAAACCGTTCTTATCTCAACCCATGAGTTTTACTTCTTTTCCCAATTTTCTCCCCCATCCCACTGGGTAGGGGGGAGTGAGTGAGTGGCTGCGTGGTGCCTAGTTGTTGGCTGGGGTTAAACCACGATAGTTCCTCTTTCTACAGAGTCTGCATTTGTGTGTGTAAAATGTCTGGATGACTTAATGTATTCCTTCTGGAAAATTCCTTTTAGATAGTCTGGGAGGTAAGTTCATCTGGTGAATGCTTGTTTGTTGTTATTTTCTTCTGTTGATATATATTGCATTTGTTGAAAACAGGCAACGTTCTGCCATTTCCTGTTGCATTGATTCTTCATGTGACCCTGTTCTTTCCAGTCAACTGCCCAGATACTCAGCAGTACTTACTTTGAATTTAAAAATTACCATTAAAAATTTAACTAAATAAGTTCCACTGGGAAAGACAGATTAATATGCCTCTAAGAAAGCCTCTACTTTATAGGTCTAGTTTTCTGGCTAGACAGAAGAAATTTATGTCCCACTCTACTCTTAGAAATATCTCCAGTTCATGAGACTCCCATATCTAATCAGATGAACTCATTACATCTCTCTCTACATATAATCATGTATTGCATCAGATGTATTCCCCAACCTACAACAAACTTCATGAGAAACTTTAGCAAGTCTTTCAAAATATCCCATCACTATTACAACTATGAATGATGGGGGAGGGAAATAACTCACATTCAAGTGGGGAAGTGGTGGACCCAACTGAAAAGTAAAAGATGCAGTCTGAGGTGGACAAGAGAGACCTCAGGAATGACAAAACAGTGTAGAAAGTGGCCCATCTCAAGCATAAGGAAGGGTCAAGAGAACAGCATCATGTCAGAAGCTCTCACATTTTTCTTAGGTAACCAGCACAAGCAGGTGCCAATTTGAAGTGCCTGTTCACTAACGCATGCAGCATGGGAACAAACCAGGAAAAATTAGAGCTCTGTGTGCAGTTACGGGGCTACAGTCTAACTAGGATGAAGGAAACGGGGGAGGATAGCTTACAAGACTGGAGTGCTGCAATGGATGGATACAGGGTCTTTAGGAAGGGCAAGCCAGGAGGGCCAGAGGGGGAGTTGCCCTTTAAAGTGAAAGAAAGTGGGAACGTCTTGCCTTAGGATGGCTGACGAGCCAGTTGAGAGCATTTGGATTAGGATTAGAGGGACAATCAACATCATGGCAGATGTCTGCTGCAAACTTCCTGATGAGTAAGAAGCTGATGAAACTTTCTTCTGACAATTGGAATTAGTCTTATCTTTGCAAGCCCTAGCCCTCACTGGGGGCTTGATACACCCCAATATCTGCTGGAAGGGCAACACAGCAGGGCAGACTCATTCCAGGAGATTTCACACTGTCTCCAATAACATCCTCACAGACAAAATGGTGACTAGACAGGGTGATAAGACACTTCAACAGCTTGACTGGAGAGGCTGTGCAGTCTCCATCCTTGGAGATACTCAAAGCTCACCTAGACAAGGTGCTGAACCACTTGCTCTATTTGACCCCACTTTGAGCACAGGTATAGGACTTGTTGACCTCCAGAGGTCCCTTCCAAACTCAGATCTTCTCTGACATTGTAATTGTGTATAATGGATTCATACAAGAGCAGGACTGTCCAAAGGACTGCTGACAGGCACAGGCAGGACAAACTAGCATACTGCCACGGGTTTGCAGAAAGGTATGCTTCCTGGCTCATATTACAGAGTGTAGAATCATGATCCACAATGTAAACCACTAGGAGCGGTTTACAGTACAGCAGGCTTCTCTGACAGATACTGGAGAAGTGTTAGAGGGTTCTGAAGAAACTATAAATACACATGGACTACCGTTCCCTGCAGACATCATGGCTTCTATAGTAAAAACAACGGAATTTGAGTTATAAGTGAGATATAAGCATAAAATTCAAATATATAATTGTGACGCAGCTGGGTGCGAGGGCTGTGCCCATGTGCACACCCAGAGCACTTGGTCATTAGTTTCCATTAATTAATATCAAGGAACTCCCTTGCTAGCATCAGCATAGATGAGACAAAGGACTGACCTGAGACAAGGTGATTGAGCTACATACCTTCACAACAAAGCATTTGACTAATTGGTACAGGAGTTCTACAGATGAGAATTTCAGACAGTTCCACAGAGTCCTCCAGGCGGTTCCTACGGTCCCTAGGCCAGCTGATAAGCACTACTTATATGCTTCAATATGTTGATTAACACACTGAGTGGAGAATCTTACTGTCTCAGAGAAACAAGGGCACTTTCTGCTGCAGACGTGACCAAACTACACATAGAAACTCTTTGTGCAGATGCAGCAATGGTCATGTACAAAACATTGTACACCGTTAAGATAGTTAAAATAAGCTTTGTACACAGTTAAATTTTGTTTGGGTGTGTGTGTTATTTTTAAGTACTCTGTCCAGGATTGAACCAGTTCTAACACCCATGACAACACAAAACAAGCAAAGCACTTTTGCAGAGGTAGATGGCCAAATTTCTGATACCTGCTTAAATGTCTCTTCCACAGTGAAGGAAAGAATCATGTCCAGGACAAAAATGACCACACAAACTGAGGCAATGAGGAAATTTAATCCTACTGAGGCCAAGTCTGAGGGAAAAAAAAATTCCTAAACAATGTTCACAAATTCCACTTAAGAGAGAGCTCTTGCAAAATGAGGCTCTGACAAATGCAGCCTATAAGCCTGGTAACTATAAAACACAGGCAGATGACAGGACTGAGAGAGTAGGTTAGACAGCAACAAATGGACTAACACTAGTGATGCTAGATCAATATAGGGTGATTCAGATTGCCTAAAAACTAAGTTGAAGGCTAATGGAGACACCCTGGGCAATATTACAGGGAAGCCAGTAGCAAATATGACCCTTTAGAAGCCAGTCTACAACATAAACCTCTCCCAGAAAAAGAAACCTGAGAGAAGTGAAAATTGGAATCCAGTTTGGTTATATATATTGACAGTGAAATTACAGAGGTAGGGAGAAAGGAAGAGAAAATCCAAATCTGTACTTTTTTGTTTTAACATTGAAATAAAGAGGATGATACGATGCACCATTATCTTATTCCAGTGTAGTCCAAGATTTCTGCATGGAAGTCAGCATAGTCACTAATAAATATGTGGTATAGAACTGAAATAATATAACGGCAAATGTAGTCAATATGTCCAGGTTCATTAGGATCCAACCATTTGAGCTGCAACTACCATTCATTTGGTTTCTCTTTGAGACCCTCTAGTGGACAGCCAGCACAGGCCATTCACAAGGAAACAACTAGTTCTGTTCTTAAAAGCAGCTTTATCCTTTGTTTCTGCTTAAATACCCCATACCAAACAGAATAACACTTTTCTGGTAGCACTCAGCAAGATGTGCCTTCTAGGCACTCTTCAGTTATTTACAGTTCTTACGCTGCCTCTCCAATAGATCTAGTCTTCATAAGTGAGGAGACTGAAAAATTTATCCTCTACAAAGTTCAGCAGAGCAATATACACCGTTCCTCATAACCTCCCCAATAACTGCACTCCATTTAAAAATCACAAATCAAACTTCCTTTACCATGCAAATTAGTGTGAAAAATAAAAACAATGTGATGATTTCAGACTCTGTTTCTAGAACTTGAAACTGAAAACCTTAAAAAATGAATAGGTTCATGACTGTAAAAAAAATTATATATTCTATGAAAGTATATTCTCTACGTACCCTTTCAGTGACAGCTTACAGTTGGACAAATATTTATTTTACCTGTTTAGATAACTGCTCTTCACAGAGTTTGTAGAGTGTATAGAATTTTCGACTAAGGACTTGGTTGTCTCGGAAACCAGCACTTGCCAGCTTGACTCGCATAATAATGCTACGGTCAGGCACCATCATAGCAACTGTGCGAAACTGAATCTTTAGATTTTCTGGAAGTTCCTGTCGTCCTGCATAGCCGGGGTTCTGAAAAATGCAAAATATAAAATAAAATATTATATAATGAAAGCAGGATAGGAAGGTTTATCTTTTCTGATAATTATTTGGCAAACACAGGAGCACATGCCAGATTACAAAGGGTAATTTGAGCATGTCACAATTACACATCACTACACAGTTGCCTAAATACTGCAGTTCATGAAGTATATGGTATCACATGTGTTATCTGGAGATGCCCAAGACACACAGACGTAGACAGACAATCTTACAGATCTTGTTGGAGCTGTTTTAAATGGTTAGCTCCTCAGGGTCTTGATAGTGTTCCAGTGCTGGAGGTTACTGTCCCTTGTGAGCATTTCCAGACCACTGCAGTGCTAAGTCAGTCAAGCAGTGCAAGCCATTCCTGAATATAATTTAAACTAACGGATCTGACCTTTCACTGAAGATGTCTAAGTCATTTGTGTGACTACTGCATGGCTCAGGCGTGACAACAGTAGTCTGGCTATGCAGTGATAACTTCTTAAACTCTTCTAGCTGTTTCCAAATTGCCTTCCCACCGACCTTTGTATGCCACTGATTTGCCCTCTTTTTAAAGTGATAATATTAACACCTTTTCAAAAGCAGGAAACCTTAAAATAAAGACAAATGCTTCTATTTTGAGTTGTGGGTATGTAGCCTACAGCTAAGGAGGGGGAGATACAAAGATGCTTTTAAGGTATTCTTCCCCTTTCCTGCTTCTTTGCCTCCTGCACTGCTAGAAGCAGTCCACAGGCACCAAAGATAAATCATCAGGAGGCCAGTGAACCAGAGTGAGGGTGGTTTCCTTCACGCTGTCATATAGAAGGATTGTGGTCAAAAAACCTTCACAGGTGGTGAAATACTGACCAGACCAACAACAGTAGTCCTTACAGTGGTCTGTTTTATTTTGGCAGACTTTGACTAAAAATATGAGAGGGTTGGGTGTAGTCTCAATCTGTCAAATATTCAACTAAAAAAGCCCTTAAAATATGTAGTTAATGATAATTGGATACCTCAAGTCCTAAGTTCCAGTTAAAAATATGGGCAAGAGAAAATATCATCATTATTATTTGACCAAATTATTGTTCAAATTGTATTCACTATTTTTTAACAGACAGTTCTGATGATTTCAACAGGGAAATTTCAATGGGAAATGAAATAGGAAAGATTTTTCACAGTGATGCCATTTACGCATATTCACACACATACCATAGTCAGAAATATACCAAATTCTCTGTCCATGTCAACAACATCACCATCAGTGAAAATGAACTGAGGTTTCTTATTTTTCTTACACTGAAGTACAATATATATCTGCTGAGCAGCTACTGATAAAACTGGAAGTTCAATGCGGTTAAATTCATCAAAGCAACCCCATGCACCTGACTGGGCTAAACCTAAAAAAGCAAAAAGAATAATATTTTGTTAAAATACCAGAACAAACAAGAATAATTTATATATAAAATACAGCATGTTCTATACAACTTAATGTAACATGAGAAGAACAAAGAGTATGAACACAGAGTAAAATGAGAAGTAAAAACTCAGAATAAATTGGGCTGTGCATTAATGACACCCAGAAAAAGAATTATCCCTTGGAAGAAAGGTATACAAGCTTCCTTACAAAGAACTCTACACTTTTATAGCAACCATAAGGTACAAAGTGTTCAATAATACTGTATATAGCACCTAGTAGCATAAACATGCATATAGCCTGGAAACTCATGTATGCAGGGGGTGAAATTGTCAAAGATGAGTTTGAGAGACACCTACCTAAACGAAAGCACAGAATCAAATCAGAAATCACTACATTTGTGACAGAAGCATTGTAGCATTTTATAACAATTAATTTATAGGTCAAAAATTGTTGGAGAATAGCAGCCTGCTGTTCAAGAGGGAGGAATCTGAAGTCACAACTGTTATTTGGAACAGGCCATGGAGTTCTAGACAGATATTAGTACCCATAAACATCATGAAATGAATGTCTTTGGGGAGAGTCAAGCACTCCTTTTCTGTATCATGTTAGCAGGATTGAAACAGGAGAGTCTACAGTGGCAGCTTGCCAGAGTAGTAGTGGGAAAGCTACGTAATCCCCTGCTATTCTATGTCCATTTCACAAGAGAAAAAGCAGGAACTCCATCGATTCCACCTCCTCCCTTCCCAAAGCCCACACTGGACTAATATTTCTTATTGCCTGGGTCTAGCAAGGACCTGGGTCAGTACTTTAACTGGTGCTACAAACAAATGTTCAGAGGTGTTTAATTCACTCCACTGGACTGCTGGAGCTCAGTTTGGCTTAAGCCTTTTGAAGGCAGTGCTAAATGCAGAAATAAAGCACATGTCCAAGAAAAGGCATTTGTGTATTTGCAATGTTGAACAGCTATGCCCAGAGCTTCCCCGAATCCCCATACTTTACATGGCAATGCCTATAGCACTGGTAAAATAAATCAAGGGGTGGTTTATGTGTAATGTTAATTCCTTAATACACTTAAGCTAATGGAAAAGAAAGTACTCAAAAATCAATAATAATGCTATTAATACATACTTTTTCACTTTGTTTTGTTTTCTCTTTCTTGTTTTCTCTTCTCTTGTCTTTGCTCTGGCCTGTTCTGCTCATATTATCCTTCTTCCCTTCCCTCTACTGTTCCTTGTCTGATCTTCTCTTGCTCTTTAAGATATTCTTCTAGGAACTCTAATCTTACTCCAAATCCCCTTGAGGCCACTTTTATGTTTCTTCTCTGCCCCTCTTCTATTCTGATCAGCTATCATAGCCAACCCAATACTTGTCAGTTTTTGCAGACAGCAAAAAAAGAAAAAAATGTGAAAATAATTCTTACATTCATTTTTTACCTTTTTTCATGCCCATTAACCACTTCTTTTAATATCGTTGCATTGATTGGTCTTTTTTACCCATGTAATTTTGGAAGGACTCTTCAAGAAAATTAGTGGAGTCACACCAGATCAAAACCAATGGTAGTACAGCTAAAATTGGCTCCTTAAGATTTGATTCAGCCAGGGCAATACTGCAGATCTCCCATGAAATTCAGTTCCATTCCATATATAGAGTAATCTTTTTCCTAAATGTCTTCTAACTAATTTCTGTGGTATTATAAGGAAGAACATTCTCCAAAAGAAAAGAATTTGAAGAAAATAAAGTCACATGGACTTAATTACAAAATTTAAAAGCAAGTGGAATATATACAAATACCACAATGCCATAATGAAGCAACGATTAAAGTAATTCTATAGACAGGTACTAAATTTAAAACATGAAAGACTCAATCCTACTGTGTTTAAAAACAAAAGAAGACTGTTCCTTGACTTCACCGGAGTGGCAGCAAGTCCTTTAACTAATGTTCTCCCTCTTGTATGAGGAATATCAGGGCCCCAGATGCACCAATAGGCCTTAATTGCCCTGACCAGCCTTACCTGGGGCTCCTACCCATACTCTCCGCCCTCCAGTCCAGGAGCTCCATTTCAGCTCTGGGAGGTCTGGGCTATGTTGTATGTAGGGCTGAGCACAGCCCTATCTCCTGTTATCCTGACTTGCTGACTGAACTTCCTGGAGGACCCCAGAACTATCCATAGTCTTACCTCCAGCCCTGCCTCCTTCTGTTTCTGACTGAACTTCCTAGATGGACCCTGGACCCAGCTTGTTATTTCACCTTGTCTGATGGTCACTGGACAGCTGATGGAACAAGCTGTCACCAACCTGCCCTGCTCAGGCACTGTGGGACTGTGCCCTGGTCAGTGAAGTCCCTGCCCCTGCCTGTGTGATGGTCACCGTGGGCTCCTGGCTTGTCTTCCCTCATGGAGCTGCCCCATTCTTGCTGCTCCCTGATAGAAAATTCTTGCAGAGATTTTTCAAATGCATTTGGCCCCTTTTGTTACATGTGTTATATGACTACTTGGATCCATTCTGAAAAAAACCAAAAAAAGTGGTTTTTCTACTTTGCTTATTACACATCAATATCTACTCTTTGGGATGCAACAAGGAAAAGCCCTAAAGCTGGATATTTTTAACAAAGAAACTTTGTTCCATATAATATTGTCTCTTACACTTACTATCTGTATATTAAAGGGGTTTGAAATTACTTTCTCTATAGAATGGTGAGGTTCAGTTCTAACCAAACAATTTTTCCTTGGGAAAGGAAAAAAAAAAAAAAAAATCACTTGTTCTGTAATGCCACCTGCTGCATGGAGTTAGGAAACCTGACTCTCAGGCAAGGCCAATATCCCACAGCTTTGAATAAATTCAGTTCTTGCAAAATTATTTCATTCATGGTGGTGTTTAAAAAGAAAAAGGAAAGAAAATACACATATATGTATACACACAGACACAAGCAAAGGCACAGCAAGCAAACTGTCAGCTGCAAAACAGCTTCGAGACAACATAATTTTGTTGTGCACTGTCAGACTGCGCATTAATCTCTGTCCCCACACAGAACATATTATGGTAATCAAATACAGAAATGTAGTAAAAGCAGAAAACAAAGGACAGGACTAAAGAGATTTTTAACTACGTCTAAGAAATGTGACAACCCCCCCGCCCCAACCAGTACAGATATCCTACAAACCTGGTGCTCACATGATATAAGAATCACACAGCGTAGCTACTCCCCCCTCAGAAAGACTTCAAAATGCATCTCTGCAATGCAGTGCCATGTCCCTTTCCATGTCAGTGACCCTATGATCTATACACAGCTGTGTGGCCTGACCCTTGAAACAACACATCTCTTAAGATTTTACACAGGGATAGAACTATAGTGACATAATTTGAAGAAAATTTCACTAAAACAGAACTCTGTCTAGCCAAAGTGCAGCCCAGCAGCAGTGAGCTGCAAGGTACTTGTCGGTCCTGAAAGAATTTACAGACCTCCATGCTTGTTTATTCACCTTCTGAATTAAGATAAATATAAAATCTTACATTAAATATTGCATTAAATATCAAAAAGGTACTTCAGATAAGACTGGAGTTGTTTGACTGTAACTATAGAAAACAGAACCAAAGCAAGCATGACTTTTATACTCATCTACTGACAACCACAGACAAAAGGTTTCCTAAAGGGTATTCACCAACACTTTTCATTAACAGTGATGAAGTCCCCCTGATTTGCTATTCCTGGGCAATTTTAACACTGAATTTGATATAATACAAAACTTGAAAATTCACCTTCTCACTTGTTTCCCTGGTACTTTCATGGGTTACCTCTGGTCCAATGCAGATGACCAGTTTTATCTGAACCTACTTTTTGGTTCAAATTTCAAAACCGAAACTATCAAAAATGAAAGTGCAGGCCTTGGACAGCTTGACTAGACCATCTGCCTGTGAATAGCTGGAGTCACACAGGAAAACAAAAGAGAGAAGAAGACAGGGAAATGGGGAGACAGAACCTCATCTCTGAGCCAACCAGGAGAACTTTAAATTATCATTTTATGGTATACAATATATTGTTATGTATATTATATTATATTATATTATATTTTTCTATTTCTTTATTTTGAAGATCAAACTTATTGTCCTTCCAAAAAAAATCTGGAAACATGGCTGCAGACATGACAACACCACCTCCACACCCCCTTTTTGTCCTCACTGCTAAATCTGCTAATATCTGATAACTTGACAAACAGCACCAGATGAAGTGAAAAGTTTGGAAGAGGAAACACTGGTGATGGAGTACAAAGCCTATTGCAGACATGCGGAATTCTGAAGAATTTCTCAATGTGTGCACTAAAATATATGTATGCTTCGTGAGAACCTTCTTATCAGTCTGCATGAAAGTGCTTCTGCAGTTGTGAAGAACTGTCTTTTTTTCCATTAAAGATCTCATATGCATTTAAGAATCTTCCTCTAAACTCACTTTGCTCCTCCTATTAAACCAAAAAGAGTTCATTTCCTTCCCTGACTTCAGTATATCCACTCTTCAAGAAATACCAGGTATCTTAAAGACATTTCAACATAAAAATTGTGATTCCAAGTGTCGTGGTTTAACCCCAGCCAGCAACTAAGCACCACACAGCTGCTTGCTCACTACCCTCCCACCCAGCAGGATGGGGGAGAGAAGCAGGAAAAAAAAGTAAAACTCATGGGCTGGAGATAAAGACAGTTTAACAGGTCAGAAAGGAAGAAAAAAATAATAAAATTACAATAATAATAATAATAATAATAAAAGAATTGGAATATACAAAACAAGTGACGCACAATGCAATTGCTCACCACTTGCTGACTGATGCCCATTCAGTTCCCGAACAGCAATGCCCCCCCTCCCCAGCCAACTCCCCCCAGTTTATATACTGGGCATGACGTCATATGGTATGGAATATCCCTCTGGACAGTTGGGGTCAGCTGTCCTGGCTGCGTCCCCTCCCAACTTCTCGTGCTCCTCCAGCCTTCCTGCTGGCTGGGCATGAGAAGCTGAAAAATCCTTGACTTAGTATAAACACTGCTTAGCAACAACTGAAAACATCAGTGAGTTATCAACATTATTCTCATCCTAAATCCAAAACACAACACTATGCCAGCTACTAGGAAGAAAATTAACTCTATCCCAGCCAAAACCAGGACACCAAGCCAGGCCCTTCCAAGTTGTGAAAGTAAGTCCAAAGCAACTGGTGCCCTTCACAGATGAAAGTATCAGTGACTTATCTAAGAACAGAATCTTACTTTTTCTCCCAGACACACAACAGTCTGATGAATGCTGAAAAAAATCGCCCTATTCAGGCTCTATTCAGCTGGATCTATTATCTAATTCCCAGGCAAATTGTCTGAGAAGTAAGCCACCATCCCACTAGCAAATTGACCGAGGTAAGCAGTCACAGGCATCATGGTTGCCTGAACAGGAATTTGTTGACTTCTATAAGCATTTTTCCTAACTTATATTGAACAACAGCATGCCATTAAATGAGGCAGCCAGATAACAAGGACACATTACACAGTATTACTTAGCTTTTGTTGCATATGATGACAATACTATATGGAAAATGGTCAGCTTATAGAAAAACAACAAAGAAAGCTGGGCCCTAAAACTCAGCTCATTTTCTTACACACAGAAATTGTGCCTAGTTTTACTAAAAGAAGGCAATGACAAGCTGCAGTTATCTCTATTGACTCAATCTGAAATGACTATAAGTTACCAAAGTGCTCAGGATACGAAGGCAGAAACAAAGCAAGTGTACAGAGGCTAGATGTCTGAACTGACACATCACAAACAGTTTAATACAAAGAAGTGAAATCACCAAGGAGTCAGGAAAACAGTGGCATTCTGTGGTCTCCCAGTCCATATAACCAGGAGTAGCTATACACAAGAAAATAGACATAATGCAGTCCACAGATATTGGATCACCTGATCACTGTTTGCAAAACTGACTTCAAAGCTCTGCTTATCATGAAAAGTTATCAGAGTTTGACTACTACCTCATTTTCCTGGTTTCAAAAAAGTTTGAGTTCAAAATAAGACACTGCACCACTTTGCATGTTTCCCTGCTTTGCACAACATCATTGAGCTTCATATTTGTTTCTCTTGCTTGATAGAAAAATGGCAAGGGGGGGCTAAATATCCTCTGCACTTGGGATGGGTAGGATAGAGGCATAAAGAAAATCAGTAGAAAGGATTAAAGGGGAAAAGGAAAAGAAGACATAGATAGGAAATACCATCCAAGAATATAAAAAAAGACTGGAAAGCATGCAGGAATAAAAAAGGGGGGAAAAAAGGAGAAATAATTAAATATTAGGAAAAGTTGATGAGCGTCTAGAAATAAGAGGAAACAGAGAAGAAAATACCCTACTAATCATTGCTAACTCACTAGTGAAGAGATAAAAACTTATGACTCTAAAATGAACAAACCAGATTATTTCTTACCTTTATAGATACGGCCAAGTCCTCTGTAGTCCATTTGGTCTGAACAATTGAAAACAACAACGTACTTTCCCAGACATTTGCCCATGTCTTTAGTTGTCTCTGTTTTCCCTGTCCCTGCAGGTCCTGCTGGTGCACCACCCATACTCATGCCCAGGGCCTGTGCCAGAGTGATGTAACACCTAGAGACAGAACAAAGAGTTCTATTAATCTTTTTCTACTATTAATTACCTGAAGTCCATTAATGTAACCACAGCAGTTGTGTTATACAGAGCTGGGGAAGGGGGTAGAAATGGGCACGCTTCAGTGTGATAAGTCCTTAGTCACCCCCTTTGCACACTGTGGAGTCCCCAGGTACCACCTTTGCTCCACCTGCAGAAAAGCAAGCGTCCAGCACAGCAATGACTGCAACAGCCCAGGAAATGCACAGGCCAATTCTAAATGCTGAATACCAAAATACTGCAGTATTGTGATTTTCTCACACTAATCATACGCCCTCCCTCCGTGACTCAGCCTCATTCTGCAGCACCCAGACTCACTGGGCTTCTGCCTTTTTTCCCATCCTCCTCCTTTCTCCCCAGAGCACACAAGATGGGCTCCCTGATTTGGCAATAGGAAGGCACAGAGGCTGGAAGCAGCTCCCATTCTTGCCATTTCCCTACCAGCATGCCAAACCAGAGCAGTGCTGCCAGCCATGAGGTCTGCGAGTTCCAGGAGGAGATGGGCAAGAGGGAAGATTGTAATGGGCAATGGAGACAGAAAAGGAGGCATCCATTAATCCTAGGACCATATTCTGCTTCAGCCTCCATCGTGGGTTGACATCCTCAGGTTTAAGTCTCAGCCTCCCCAGATGGTGTGGAGACTACTGAAGGGTGTAGGAAGACTGTTGTTCTAACCTACAATGTTCCAAAATCCCAGTAAGCCCATTTTAACACTGTGAAACTCAATAGCTTTATGATATATCTGGGGAGAGAAAATAGGCACTGAAAAAACCCAAATGATGCCAGCTAGTATCACTTCCCATAAAATAATACGGTACTCATTCTAATATAATAGCAGTAATAATGCTTTATCATCTTATTACTCAGTAATCAGTTAACAGGCACTCAGTTAACACACTCCTAACAATTTTGCTACTGAAAATGAGATAAGGACAAACTGTATACATAGTACAAGTCCTAAATAGAACTTGCATTTCATTTTTTGTATCTGCCATGACATGGTCTGTGTCTGACACGATGTTTAGGAGCACTCAATTTCAGTCCCATTATCTTAATGTAATGTACTACCGCCTGTGTGTATTGATCATGTGCTTCAGAAATCTTTCTGAACACAAACTCATTAGCCAAACAGCACTTGACTCCAAGTTGATTAATGGAAAGCAAAGATATCATTACTTGAATATTGTCAGAAGCTCACACAAGTCCATATAGCAATATTAAAAATATTAAAATGGCAAAAGCCTATAAGGGGAATAAAATCTGTTCTTATGCAATACTGCTTAGGTGCATAAGTCTCCCATGCCAACACTAGAAAACATCTCTGCTTCAAATACTCTTTCAATATATGACAGTGGATAGACATCAATCCCTGCAGCTCTGTTTGGGTCTTCTAGGTTTGCCCAAAGACAGATACCTCTGTTCTTTTTTGTTGTCATTATTATAGTTTAAACTCATTCAAAAGACTCATTTTCTTCAATAATGCCACCCTGCGCCAGTTTTCAATCTCGTGTGACATAGCACCTTGAATCAATCCCTAACCAATTAGGTTGCATTTTAATTCTGTGAACAAACTTTGAATGACATTTTCTTGATACTGTCTCTCCCAGTGGGCAAAAATATTGTCTGAGTGGTAGTGCTGCCATACCTACTAATCAACTGCATGTTTACTGCTGCAAACAGATCTCTATCTAGCATAGGAATAGTAGGGTACATAAGAGAATTTGGCAGATGTGTATTACATATTAAAAGCCAGGTATCCAAGCATAGGGTTTTGGCTCTCTTAAATAGCTCACTGGGCATAATTTTGGTTCAGAAATTGCCAAAAGTCTGAAATTTCACTAGTAAATAAAATCTAGTAGCACAGAGAGTGCAAAGACAATCCCAGCATTAATTCAACGGCCTGCAGTCATTCTTCACACAACAAATGACTGAACATGCACAGTATTTTGACATTCCTATCCGCACTTAAAAGAACAAGCTCTGGCATAACAAATACATCTGCCTCTTGCCTAGCTGAAGCACTACCAAGTACTTTAGGAAAATATGCATTTAATGGAGTTTGCACTGTGCTGTATAACTAACACTCCAGCAGTAAAAAGTTCTCCTTATGTTTTGCCCTCAAAGCTTTTTCTGTGTTTGTAGTTGTGTAATTCTCCATAGGCCTTGCTTAAAACCATATTGGCACTAGTAATTCAATGCTATGTCCTGAGTTACTGCTTTTTCCTCTAGGGTGACTTCAAATGAATCACTTGCTGTAATCCTAAATTCTCACGCAACTACTAACCTATTGAAAGCAGCAATATATTGTTTTCTAGATCCACTCTGTGTAGGTTGGTGAAGTGTATGGCATTCAGGTGGTTTTATCTTGAGCACAGGTTTCTCAATGCCTACCACACCACATATAGCTCAAGCAAAAACTCAAAGAGAATTCAAGACCCCTCCTAGGGATGCCTGCTTTCGCTAGCTGAATATATAAGCACTGGCCTCTGCTGTTCACCAGAGATACTGCAGCATTATAGTGCAACCAAAGAAAGAATTCTGATTCATGAAAGTTAAAGGAATTAAGTCAAAGGAATTAAATCTTAGTTCCAGTACTATGCACTGCATTCTATTTATAACTACCTGTCAGTTAAGGGAGTTATAACAAGCCTGTCTGTACACCCTAAGTATTCATTGCAGTAGGTGAACTCTACATCAGTGATTTGGATAATGCATTTATCCAAGTCTTCAAGAAAATAAAACCGAGACTGTTTTTGCCATTCAAAATCAGATGGAGATTTAATGTTCATACGGACCTATAATGGAAAAGAAAAATAATTAATACAGAAATGAAACAATATAACAAATTCATCTTAAATTCCATACAGAAAAAAAAAATCTACTATGCATAAATTCAAGAGCTGGAAGAACAAGCACAGAATCTGTCAGGAGTCAAGATATCCAGAATTATCTTTTCAAACCTGTCTATGACGTGCTCTGAACCTTTTGACCACTTTGATTTTCCTCTGAATTGTGTACAGAGATTAGGAATTGTGTGATACAGAGATATTGAAGAACAGTGATGGAAAAATTCACAAAAAACTAAGTAACAATACTGGTTACACTGCATGGTATCTGGTGCTATTACTCACAGAAATACTAAATCATGGACAACGCTTGAATATATTGTATACGTGTCTATGTGTTTGTTTATTTGGGATGTATTTTTCAGTATGAAGTTGCCACACACATATTTAGAGTTGTGGCAGGTTAACAGATCTTGCTTCATTATTTGTGACACTTGATCTCAAAACCACTGGCCTCTTATGGAATATGTAGTCCTGGTTATCAGCCTTGCAGACATGGTGTAAGGTGAAGAGGCGGTTCTGGATTCTCAGCCACTTCCCTCTATTTTCTCTCAATCACAAAAGGACATGTTTAGCAGGGAATAGAATGTTTTGAGAGAAAAGGGTAGTATTACATGTACCAATTAAGAATCCTTTCCCCAGTTTTGGACTTGCCCCTGATTTTTTACTTCACATGCAGACCCTTTAAATTTAACCAATCTTCTGTAATTTAATATTATGATACGACATTAAATTAATTGTTAATGAAATGTCCCATTAGGAAAATAATTATGAAAATAAATTAAAAATTACAGGCAGAGGATAAAACCCCATGCCTATATTAGAAGCTGGCAGTTTTCTTTCTAACATTCAGTATTTTTCTTTAAGATTTTCTATCTATCTTTATACATGCACTTAATTTTTATCTTTCTAACATATATGCATAAATTAAACAATGCAGTATTGAATTATTGACCTTTGCATCATGCAAGCTTTTTGAAAGATATTTTACTTCTATTTTATAATTATAGTTTCATGTATTCAATATACTTATCTGAAGGAAGCCTGATGCAACTAAATTATAAAAAATATTAAAATATCTGTTCTGGTTATTGTTGCTACCCTTTTCAAATACATGGAGCCTCACCGCTTTAACCTTTGAATAACTATTACCTTAAATCAACACATAGGCTAGGCTGGAAATCACATGATGGATAGCAATACTAAAGGGACTTTTTTTCCATTTACATTTCAATTAAACAATGTATTAAATATTCAATTTGAGAGAATAGTTTAATTTAAAAAGTTAAACTCTTTTGCTCACAGGGAATTTGTGCATGATGGTTATCAACAACCATTTTAAAAACTGAAGTCTGAACCTATGAACATACCTATATATAATTCACTCTTATCTCTGCATGACATCTATATGAAATCAAACTAAATCTGATATGCTGTATCACAGCACTAATGTCAGAGCTACTCAAAGAAAATAGATTGCAAGATTTGTTTATAATTTTTTTATATGTGCAAAAAATTCCACACAGGAAGTCCCTTAAAAGTTTTCAAAAACTTACCAAATCATCAAAGATATCCTTCTGGTGCACATGAATGGTGATTAAAGTTTCATATTTTGTCCGCTCCATTCTTGTCAGATTGTGTGTTGTCATGTCAATCATATCATTTAAAATTTCCAAAAACTTCTGATTTGTTGTGTGCATTACCTTTTCCACATAGAAAGAACAGCCATATTAATACAGACATCATTTTTTCTTCCAATGTTTAGAACAAAAACCAAAAAAACATCTGCAAACATACGGGCCCATGACATCTATGATCTGCTTTGTATTTATTAGGCTTGGAATCCTAAATTTGGATTTGCAGGCTGCCCTCCATGCATGCATTCTTAGTGCAACAGAGTACAATAAGGTTATATCTAGGTGAACAGGTCACATCATAAGATTTTATTCCATGACTGTTGCTTCTTCTACTATACATTACATCTTCAGCTGACTGCACCCCTGCATATTTTCAGAACCATCAGTCTCTGGTTTTGGGTATTGCACATCAGCCCAAGCAGTATCTCCTCTTTAGGGGGAATGGGAACCTGGAGATTTATCACATCCTTTAACCAGAGGAGGGGGGAAATGTAGTGTAATTTTAGATGCCAATGCTAAAATAATAATTTCTTTTGTGGCACCAGATTCTGTTACAAAATTCCACAAGATACAATACTGACTTATGTAAACAGCATCAGCCTATCAGTGATGTTCCTGGTACACAACAAATTATAAAGCGCTGAGGTTTCAGAAAGGGCAGCTCATACATTCCAAACATGCGAGAGAACAATCACACTAGCTTCCTGTAAATAGATGCAAAGCCTAAAACTCACACTGTTTGTTGAGAAAAGAATGCTAAAAACAATGCAAAACTAAAGGAGAACTAAACAACCTCCCCGCCCCCCAAACATACACACACAGTTCATCCCCAAAAAACAGAAGTTGTTTTCTAGTTAATGCAAAAGAATCTTTGTGTCTAGTTAGTACGTGAACTGGAGTGGACTAAAAGTAGGTCTATGCCCTTTTTAAACTTTGTACAATGCAGAAAATGTGGCACTAAGTGGTCTTCTCCATAGTCTAGAGTTTTCCTTCAGTATCAAAGTACAGCATGGTACCATTCCCCTGCATTTACTTTTATGGTAGGATGGTGTTTCTAGTTCTTAGTCCAATCTCACTATATATTCTTGATTAATGGTAATTTGCAACTCTTTAGGTCACATCCTCTCCTTCCTCCTTCATAGATTTGGTGTTAGTAATAACACCTTGGTGTTAACAGTGACTTCTCTGCGTGTTTGAGATTAAACCAGCACCTCCTCAAAAGGCTTCCATTCTTTCCCTTCCCTAAAAAACAGAGGTCATCAACTGAAGAATCTAATACACCAGTCTAATAGACCAATGCCCATGAAGCACAGTTATTTCCCCAAATTTGGGGAGCTCTTATTTCTTTCCAAATTTGATTTTAGGAAAGTAATAGGATAAGTTTCTTTATATTCCCAAACTGAGAAATTGTCCCTTCCCAAGATGACTGCACTGACAGAACAATAGAGAAAATCACAGGATCAGGAACAATTCTAAAGCACATGCTGGGGGATGATGATGAAGTGTGACCTCTTAACACATTTTTTATCATTCTGTTTTCCTGTTAGTTTATTTGTTTTTCTGGTTACTTAACTAGTATTTTGTGCTTTTTCCTACATGTTACTTTTAACTTTTCACAATATGCACTGTTCCAAACAATGCTTTTAATTAATCCCCAAAGATTCATTAAATACTACCTTTTTGTCCGTTTTGGTAGTGTTCAGTGCATTCTCTGCATCTCTGGTCCAGATCATTTGAATTCCCAGAAGTCCTATTTGCGCAGGAAACATTGCCTGAAAGTCATACAGCTTAAATCCTGAATCGCTAATGGCCATTGATGCCTGTCTAATGATGGTGTGGATTGTTTTCCTAATCCCATTCAGCAGCTGACCTAACCAGAATTCCACATTGCCCTGAAATAAACAAGAAAGTACTTTTAAAGAATTAGTTTATGAATAATTCACAATGAGAAAAAGCCCTACGCAACTTTTTTCCCAGGCCTTCATACTCCCATTTCCCTCTTTGTTATTCTCTAATGTTTCAAAGATTCCTCTCCTCCTCCTGCTCCACTGCCCTTCTAGAGATATGTGATGGATTTGGCACTTCACATCAGTACTGCTGAAAAAACAGGTAAAGTAATCGTTACAGAATGACACAAATGTCCTGTCCTTTCTGGCCTTTGTTCTTGCTGTTCACATTGGAAGGTTTTCATTCAGCTAGTCAAATAATAGCATGATGCGATACTGTTGGTCTCCAAAATATAAATCTACTTTAAATGAAGTCATGAAAAACTGCAATATATACTTCCATTACCTGAGCTAAAACTGGTTCAATAATATTGACCTGTTCTCCTTCTTGAGATTCAAACAATAAAATCTGGTCGTAGTTTTTTTCATGAAATCCCACTCGGTTAACATTGTCAAACAAACTTAATAAATGTGCCTACAACAGAATCAGAAAAAAAAAAGCTCCATAAACTGATCTGATATGGCATTCTTACTTCGCCTTTAAATCCTGTATTAGAAGATTCTATAAATCTTTTCACAAGTGAAAGAAATTCTCTCAACTAAATAACAAAATCCTCCGTGGTCCTCACTTACTAATATTGACCATAAGAACATTATTGCTTTATTACTTGTACCTGAATAGTGTGGGAATCAGATGCTTGACCAAGGATTTCCAGAAGAGCAGGGTCAGATACAAAAAAGAACCTTGGAAATATTAACCGTTTTTTTTCCAAATACCCAGTCAGTGATTTCTGACAGATTTCCAATTGTTCCAGCAAATGTGGTAATAACTGTGCCAAAGTCTCATCTCCAACACAGCACTGCACAATGTTTGTTGTTTCATGGGCTCTCTGCATAATTCTCTGCCATGATTTATCAATGTTCTGAAATCTTCTGGCTTCCTGGAGTACATGAAAAATACATTAGCTCTTCCTCATGTTTGTCAAATTCTAAAAATTAAAGAATTCCATGAGACAGGGTAACAGTTTAATATTTCCCTTGATGTTCAAGTCGTCTTTGCAGGACTAATGTATGAATATTTATAGGCATGCTTATAATGGTCAGAGTTCAAATTGCAAGAGAAAGAGTCCAATGGGACAGCTCTGGAAATGTCTTTTATTTCATGTTGGGCACCAAAATTGTCCATATACAAGGATTCCAACACACCAGAAAACTCAAGCAGCAGCCTTCTCAGAAATGACAGTCTTCCTAATAGCAATACACAACGTCATGTTATGGCTGCTCCACACAGGTTATGAGCAGTACAGTTGTTAGTAGTAACACTTGACAAACAAAAGCAGTATAAATACTCTGAAGCTGCTGCACTTGTAAGGTATTGTAGGTTAAGAGAGACAAATTCTCAAATATTGGGAGCTGGAGAATAAGTATTTTTCTACACTGGGTATACTGATTTTAAAAACTCTTCACCTACAACAAATGAAATGTTAATGGGATTATAAATTATCTGAGAGCTAGAAGAGATCTCAAGAGACCATCCAAAGCCATTTACCTGTCACAAGACAGTGTCATACCCATGCCACTCTTGAAAAACATCTGTCTGTCTTGTGTTTAAAGATGCTCAATACTGGAAATTCAGAAGCCTCTCTAGGCAACCTTTGCTATTGGTGACTCTGTTTTAATATCTAAGCTTAATCTTTCTTGTGTGTACACCAATTATTTCTCATTATATTCATAGATACAGAGAACACATTGTTTTCTTCCTGTTAAGAGCAACGCTTATGTTTTTTAAAACTTATCACGTCTTCTCTTCAGTTCTTCCTCTCCTTCAAGCCAAGCAAGCCTAGTTGTTGAA